>OX377620.1:85839423-86086923 GCA_947397865.1 Polietes domitor
CAGACAGACGGACATTGCTAAATCGATTCAAAAAGTGATTCTAAGTCGATCGGTATAAATAACAATGGGCCTACTCCGCCTCCTTTTGGGTGTTACAAACTAATGCACAAAGACATAATACTCTCGTGGAGTGTATAAAAATAGACCAATGATGCCAACGCTCCAAACTGTCACTCTTAGAGAATGCATTTTCTTCTCGTGATTTACGATCCCTAGATGTGTCATTTGTTAAGATAATTGCCTAAATAAAAATGCGCTTTGTCAGAAAAGATTGAAAATTCATCTTTGCAAATTTGTTGTCCATTTCTAGCTGCTCTAAGGCCCAAATTGAGAAGCGATAACGAAGCGGATGGTCGTACACCTCCTATTGTTGAGTCAATTGGACCTTGTAAACGAATAATGAAAAAGTCTTTATGCAAAATTCGCATTAGGGTGGTTGCGTGAAATGTGGAGTTATCGAGATCGATGGCGAGTCGATGCTCCATGACTGAATCACACATTCTCGACTACGGTAGCCACATTCTCGTCAGTGTGCAGCTTACGATACACGATGGGGTATTGGAGCCCCAGATTGGAGATTATTTCAGGGAAGCACCAAATGAACATTTTATTGACATTTTCCGAAAAAATAAAACCTAATGTAAAGAAAATATAATAAAGTTCTTCATCAATGAATGAAACATGGTATTTGTCATAGGAGGGATGCCCTCTATTTTGAAAGACTTAAAAGACAATTTTAAGTTGTGTTGTGGCAACGTGTCCGTATCGTATTTTCACTACTTTCCATTTCTATTTTAAAAAATCCGCTGCTACCGAGGTTAGAGCAGAATTAGTATAGCGTGGGCCATTTAAAATTTTAAATTAGAATCGGGTATGAAAAAGTGCTGATTATTTTTTAAATTTCTGGTTTCAATGGAAAGGTTGAGCTTTGTCATTAATAATGGCCCACAATATCATTCATATGACTACCTCGAAAGACTTGGTAGTACCTCATGCGATCAATCCAATATTTTAGTACATGGCCCAATGATACCGATAGCGCAAATTCATACCAAACAGTGACTCGTGTGGGTTCTCTGAACCCCATATGATGCAATTTTGCTTATTGACATATCCGCTGAGCGTTAAAGACACACTGATTTGGAATAAGTTTTTAATATTTCCCTGAACATAAAAATAAAAATGAATGTCAAAGTAATCGGTAGTTCAAATTTAAAATGTTAAATGGCCCACCCTATACTTCCAATTTATTTGCTGGCTCATAACAGGCCAGACGGCATTGTTTTGAGAAGAATGTCTGAATGTTAGAATGTATTTCGTGTCCATAAGAAACAGAAATATGTTTTATTTGTCCAAAGTCGAAATTAGTTATTTCTGTTGAATGACAGCGTTTTCTAAAAATCTTTTTTATGTATTACAATCGTTGGAATTTCCGGGCTTGGGTTGGTCGAAAATCAATCTGGCTTTGACCCTCAATTCATTCTGTATACGGCCTTCCATTTTTTATTGGCCATTTGTAAGATCAGTGTATGATCCAGCCATGTAGCAGCCTGCTTCAAATCGTTTAAAAGGGAAGGTATACAAAATTTACTTTCAATGCTGAAGACGTGTAATTTTTTATGTTTGAAAGGTACATCAGCGAAATTTTTCAAATTCAATTTTGAAATAACATTGTTAAAGAAGAAAGGTGTCAAGACTTTTTACATTTTGAAAATCACAACCATCACGACTTTGATTGATTCTTGGTTGAAATTGGATATAGTTTACGGACGTTTCGGAACAATTAAAATAATAAATAATTCTTTTAAAAACAGTTACTGTGATTTAAACATAATAATAATTGTAATAATTTAAAAGAAAATCTAATATAATGTTCACGATCCTTCCGTTTTACTACAAAATCTCGCCAAATCCCGCTTTTTGAATTTATATATCTCCTTTTTGACCAAATTGAGATGGTCACGTTAAGTATAATGTCCAAAACAAACATATTTTATGCGTAGAGTGCATAATAATATTGTAATTAACAGAAATAATAATAACAAGTAGGGAAAGGCTAAAGTCGGGCGGAGCCGACTATATGATACACTCCACTTTGTATCCTATTACAATTCAATTCGGTAAAAAAGTGAAATCGGGAAAGATTTTTGTATCCTGTAAATGTATGTGTTTGGGGGTATATTGAAACATGGAACGCTGTGACCCACTTGTATGTTTATAGGTGAAATATAATATGTAAAGTTTGGCCAAAATCGGTTAAACATTTGGGAGCAATACTTGTATATATAAATAAATGTATATCTAAATCTGAACCGATCTTACCCACTTTCACCATAGATGTTTTAGTTAGATTATTAGATATTGTGCCAATTTTAAAGAAACCCGGTACAATATATGGTTTTTAGAGCGGAAAATGTCAAATCGGGAGCGGCATTTGTATGGGGGCTATATCTAAATCTGAACCGATCTTACCCACTTTCTGCATAGGTGTTTCTAGTTGTATTATAAGATTTTGTGCCATATTTAGAGAATATCGGGTACAAAGTGTGGTTTCTAGAGCGGAAAAAGGGAAATCGGTAGCGACATTTGTATGGGGGCTATATCTAAATCTGAACCGATTTGCCTCAAAATAAATAGCGTTCGTCCTTGATCCACAAAACTTACTTGTGGCAATTTTTGTTAAGATCGGCCTATAATTGCGACCTGTAATTTGATTCAGTAGTTTTTTTATAGCATTTTAAAAAAAAAAAGTTATTTTGTGGACCCTATATTTGTTTTATAAACAGCCATGGTGCAAATGGGTCAGATCGGTGCAGATTTATATATAGTTGCCACACAAATTTCACTCCCGATTTAACTTTTTCCACTCTATAAACGACATATCTTAACAGATCTTTTTCAAATCTTTCAAAATATCTTATATTTCAACTAGAAACACCCATGGTGAAAATGGGTCAGATCGGTTCAGATTTACATATAGATTCAATACAAATTTCGCTCCCAAATAGACTTTTTCCGCCCCAGAAACCACGAATATTCACCGAATTTCTTCGAAGTGGGTATAACACGTTATATTTGAAGTGGAAGAACTTATTTTGAAAGTTAGTCACGATACAAATATTCTTTTCGATTATACAAATTGGACCAGGTCATATTAGCCTATGATTAGGAAACATACAAAAATTCTTCCCGTTTTCACTTTTACCGAGTTGAAGTTTATTCAGATAGAAAGTGGAGTGTATCATGTAGTCGGCCCCGTCCGTCCTTTCCTTACTTGTTAACAATGGGTCTATCTCTCTTCCTTTTGGGCGTTACAAACAAATGCACAAAGACATAATACTCTCGTGGATTGTATAAAAACAAAACTAAATTTGTTTCCATAGCTCGATAAATAAACGATATATCGATAACACTCCTACAAATTTATTTTTCTTATTTTGAAGTCCTCTTTCTAAAAATAGTGTCAGATTTTGGGGCCTCGGATATCATACTCTTGTCAATGGGAATATTTGTTCTTTGGAATAAAGCAATAATAACTTTTGTAAACTTTTTTAAATTTTTAAAGCTTGTATTTTAACCACCATTAATTTTCGGTCCTTATGAGGGAAATATTTTCCCCCTAGATCACCAATTTACTATCCCAACTGATCCACAACTATAAGTCGTATTCTTGGAAATTTTGAACTTTGTAGGTCCTTTCGTTTAAATGCGTACTATGGTGGATGATATAAAAGTTCATAAAATGTTTTCGCACTATTTTCACGATGATATGATCGAATTACGTTACAAAATGGTCTCATCTCTAGTATGATATAAAAACATTTCTCCTTTTTCTTTCCCAAAGTCCCAATTCTTTTCATAAGAAAGTTGAAAGTAAATGTAGCACACCTCCCTTATCCGAACACAAAATAAAACTTAAAACAAATTATGTTTGCTGATGATCTCCTCGAAGGTATCACAAACTTTGTGATTAACCTATCATGTCATTATCCACAACAGTGGGACTGTAACCGGACACGAGGGTACTTTTCATAAAACCATTAGTATGCTCCGCATACCAACATACATGTCCTGTATTATGGCCCCACAACAATAGCAATAATGTCAATAAACATATTTTCTCGATTCGTGTCAGGCAATTAAGGTCTCTCATAGAAGGAGTAAAAGCTCAAAAATAATAATCAATGGATACTTACACTCACTCGAACACATCAAGTACACCCTTGAGCATTCCTGCCTCCGGTCACCGGCAGCCATTCGAACCATCCCATATTTTTTCCATCGGCCGAATAATAGAAACAACAAAAAAAGGAGTAAGTATGTTTGCGTTGCATGTTCTTATGCAATTATCAGCCTTTCGTTCTGTTTTTTTTTGTATTTTGCCAGCCTACTCTTCCGCTCTCCCACTCGCTAACCAGAAAATTAGATGACAATAGCCAGGAGTTGCCATGCAAGTCAGTCAAAGGATTATTTGACAAAATACAACAATAACAGCAATACAAAAATGCTTTTTATTTTTACAGTCCCCCGGGGAGCAGTTATTTTGTCGGCTTGAAAAAAAGCTTGCCCTGCTCTCGCTTGTTGTTGTTGTGAGGATTTTGGCCGGAATGTCATGCAAAAGCGAAAGTACAAAGACATAGTATTGATATGTGGTTGATGGTAATGTTAAGGCTGCAAAGGAGAGCAAGGAAAGATACAATGAAATCCATAAATTTAGTTGTCCTTCTGGCGTCTGCCGTTGTGTGGGACGGTAAAAAAGTGCAATAAAAAATAATTGCCAGTGTTGTGTTTTTGAGTATGTTGTAGTACTCCATAAGACGTGACAACGTCTTCAGTATACCCTACAACGAGGAGTGGTGGTGTTGAGAGGGTTTTTAGGTTTACCTCTGACATTCTGAACAATAGGGAAATACATACGCTTATAAAGGATAGTCGAAATCCAAGTTTCTTTATAAATTTCCAAAAAATTAACAACAATTAATTTCAGTTATGTGGTACAAATCGATTTGTTTTAAATCCAAATAAATATCGATTTATCGATTTAAAAAGGAACGATTTTCATCACATACCCGATTACACTATGCAACAATTTTTTTGTGTACATTGAGGCATGTTGATTTATAAAATCAACACAAAATTTTTTTATGGATATATTTTTTAATTTTTTACTAAAATTAAAATTAAGATTGATAGTGGTCTAAGTCAAAAATCCATAAAAAATAGATATGCCAATTTTCTCTTTACTTTGATCAGATCTCTAATTAAAGAACTTTTATTTTTGACATCTATAAGAAATATAACCTTATAATGACATTTCTCATTTTATGCACACCAAAATTGTCTTTAGTGGTAGTTTGAAAGTGGTCTAAGTAACAATATATCCACTAATATTGATGTGTGGCAATGCAAACAAACATTTTTTATTTATAATGTCCATTTTTGGTGATTCAGATAATTTGAATAACATATAAAATGAAATTCTTTGAAAAGTAAACAATAATTTCAATATAAAGTTTCTAGACGTACAACCTGTAAATATTTATAAATATTTGTATACACTCCACGAGAGCATTATGTCTTTGTGCATTTGTTTGTAACACCCAAAAGGAAACGAGTTAGACCCATCGTTTATTATACAGATCGGCTTAGAATCACTTTTTGAGTCGATTTAGCTATGTCCGTCTGTCTGTCTGTCCATCTATTGTTGTAATCAAATTACAGGGCGCAATTATAGTCCGATCTTCACAAAATTTGGCACAAGTATGTTTTGTAGATCAAGGACGAACGCTATTTAATATGAACGCAAATTCGGCAAGTGAGTTGTACTTCTCCTTCGTTTGTGAGAATCATCGCCTTATAGAGGCCGGGTTTGATGTTGAAAAGTCGCTGCGAAGCCACGACAATGTGTTACCAGCGTTTAGTTCACAAACGCGACGGAAATATTTGTAAATATTTTGTAAATCGACATTAAACAATCCAACTGTTATTCGTGGAGTGATTGAAATTATGTTTTAATTGTATGGTCCGCGACCCATATATATATATACTAGCAAATACCCGCTACTTCGTACGCGGAAAAATGGTATGGTAAGACATTAGTTTGTATCAGTATTCAAACTGTTTTTAAGGATATCGCTACAAGTATATTCCATATTCCAAAACAAACGACCCGTACGTAAAATTAAACCTAATATAACTTCTATACTTTCCACGCAAATTAACATAAGTTTTGGTCAAAATAAAAAAAGATAATGACTATAATGTTCACACATAACTCTTTCTGTGCCGTTTGTGCCCTTAAACATACAAATTTCACACCTAAAAGTTTAAATTAATGAAGAATATTTTCGTTGTCGTATTCGCGTTATAAGAGTAATATGCATTCCAAATTTTAAGATTCTAGGCACAGTATTTTGGTACAATTTGGCGGTGGTACAATTTTTAACCCATTTAATCCCTTAAAAGTACGAATTTCGAAAAATTCCTTCAATTTGCGTTTGTAAGCATTTTCAGAGATGTGCACGCCGAATTTCATGATTCCAGCTCCATCTGTTTGATTGGTACCATTTTGTATCCCTTTCCACCCAATTTCACTCACAAAAAGTAAGAATTTTGAAAAATATTTTCTTAGTCGCATTCGTGCTGTAAAAGTAATGCCTGTTCCGAATTTCATGATTCTAGGCCCAGTTGTTTGGTCTGGGCTGTGGTAAAATTTTTATCCCTTTTAATCCCTTAAAATTACAAATTTCGAAAAATGACTTCTTATCAGTGATTTGGGCTGTAAAACGAATATACATATCGAATTTCATTACTCCAGCTCTATCCGTGTGGCTGGTACCATTTTTATCCCTTTTTACCCGATATCACCCACAAAAAGTACGAATGTAAAAGTATTTTCTTGGTCGCATTCGTGCTATAAAAGTAATGCCCGTTCCAAATTTCAAGATTCTTCGCCCTGCCGTTTGGTCAGGATGGTGGTACAATTTTTATCCCCTTTTCCCTTTAAAAGTACAAATTTCGAAAAATTCCTTCATTTTGCGATTCTAAACATTTTGAGGGATATACACACCGAATTTTATGGTTTCAGCTCCATCCATTTTATTGACACTATTTTTATCCCTTTTTACCCGATTTCACCCCCAAAAAGTACGAATTTTTAAAAATATTTTCTTGGGCGCGTTGAAGCTATAAGAGAAATTTTTGTACCAAATTTCAAGATTCTATTCCCAGCCGTTTGGTCATTGCGGTGGTACAATTTTTATCCCCCTTTAACCCATTTTACCCCTTAAAAGTAAATATTACGAAAAACTCCCTTCAAATGTGATCTCTTCGCTGTAACAGAAATGTACATACCAAATTTCATGGTTCTAGCTTCAGCCATGTTGTTGGTACCATTTTTGTCCCTTTTTGTACCATTTAACCCCCAAAGGTACGAATGTTTAAAATGTCACTTTTTGGGTTGTCTTCATGCCGCAAGAGGAATATCCATACCAAATTTCAAGATTCTAGGCCCAGTCGTTTGGTCATTGCGGTGGTACCATTTATATATATATATAGTAATTGTAAATCGGTTGGGATTGCAAATGTGAGGCATCAAAATTGTTTTGTATATATTTTTATAGTGTTTATGTTGTTTTATTTTTCAGCGTTTAGCGTGTTTTTCTGTCGACATTATTCTCAAATTGTTATTGTTGCTTCCTCTCTTTGACAATCATGAGAATCTTCGGCTTTTTTATTCATTATATACAAGTAGTACATGAATTTATTCATTTTATTAACGCCATAACTTCACTTCCTCCCATCTCCCAGAATGTAGAAACGTAGCATGCGTATGTCTGTGTGTTTATGCATCTTCTCCATCTGTTCGGCCGAACACATTGTCTCAGTCATTTCCGCATTGGCCACTGGGAAAGCCATTCTCCACCCACTAATGCTACTGTTCCTGCTGCTCTGTAGTATCCTCAAATGTCACTCGTTAACAATGATCGTAAATGTGTTATTATTATTTGTTTGTTTGCCTTCCTTCGTCCTCATTGTCGTATATTGTTTATTGCCCTGTTGATGTGAGGTTACTTATGTTATAAACAATAAGGACTCACATACATGCATTTACATGAATAGAGTACATCCTTGTAAATACGATATATGTATATGTATCCTTGGAGAGAATGAATGTATGATATGTTGAATAATCGTAAAAGGATAAAAGCTTAACATCCTTTTATTTCGTTGATATGCTGCTGTGTTCACTTATCAATTTTGTGTTTGTTTTGTACGGTTATCCGGTAACAAAAAAGATGTCATTTGATTACTGTTCTGCGTATGAACTGTTTATGGAGCAAAAAGGCGTTATCGATGTTTTTCGCGTGTTTTTATTGCAGCGCCATAAACGGGTTGACGCTAAAAAAACACACTATGAATGGAATGGAGTACAGGTTTGTAAACATTTTTACAGATGGATGGGGGTAAGTGGGCAGGAATAAAAAAAATAAATCCCATCCTTAATTTCGATCGTGGATCAGAAGAAAAAATATTATTAGCGGCCATGATCGTGGATAAAATTCATTTTTTACATTTTAAATCTTTTATTTTCGTTTCGAGAATTAATTGAATTATTTGCTATGGAAAATTTTCATATTCTAGTGAACCGGTAAGTGTGGTAGGAATTTGTCTAGGGACGCTTTTAATATTAAAGAATAAAAAAAAATTAAATTAGACAAAGACCCTTTGTGATACCTCGTAAAAAATAGAACAATTCTTCAAACGGGGAAAATAACTCCCATAAAAGAAAAATTAACGCCATTCCTAAATTTCGATCGGAAGAAAAAAATATTATTAGCGGCCATGTCCGTGTATAAAATATTTTTACATTTTTAATCCGTTTCGAGAATTAATTAAATTATTCTATGAAAATTTTCATATTCTAGTGTCACTTCTACTAAATGTGGCAAGAGCTTGTCTAGGAACACTAAATTATGTTTAAAAATAAAAGAACAAAAAAATTAAATTAAAAATCAAGGGTCCTCTTTGATATCTCATAAAAAAACCCACAATTTTTCTTATAACGAGGAAAATAAAACCAAAGAAAATTTATTTTTTAGAAAAATTACCACTTATTCCTTAAATACGATCGTGGATCAGAAGAAAAAATATTATTAGCAGCTATGGCCGTGGATAAAATTCAAGTATTAGTATTTTATCCGTAATTTACGTTTCGAGAATTTATTAAATTATTTGCCGTGAACATTTTTCATTTCATATTCGAATTATCGTAGTAATCCATTTTTTACATAAATTTCTCTTTCCGAAATTAATAAAGATATTATAATTATGTTTTTGAAGGCATTTAAATACTACCAAAGACAAAGACTGTTGAAATATATCAAAAAAATAATAAAATTAAATTTTTTATTATTTTTTTAAATTAATTTATTGAACAGATCGGTTTGATTTTCATTCATATGAATCTTAGATATTATGCTGCGTTTTTGCTGGGGGAAGCCAAATCTTATTCAGAAAGAAAAAATGTGAACTTTTTATAATGTATTTAGATCATTTTAGAAAGGCTAGAACAAGAGCTTTAATAATATGCAAAAGACAAATTATAGCGAATCACTGGGTACCGATTTCATCCCGAATATCGAAAGATATCTTTATTTTTCACGTCTATTCAGTCAGAGCAATACACACACCGAATTTCACTATTCTAACTGCACCCGTTTGGTTGGTACTATTGTTTTTCGCGCCATTTCCTCCTTAAATGTAGAAATTTAGAAAAATTCCTTTATGATTTCAAATTAAGCATTTTTATCCCTCTTTTGTAATTGTGCCCCTTAAAAATTCGATTTTTTTTAAATCAATTTATTTTACGTTTTTACACAATTTTTACGCAAATTTCATGTTTCTAGCTGTTATCGTACAATTTTTATCCCTTTTCGTCCCATATTTTTACCGCTACAAATTTTATTTATTTTCTGGTGCTTTTACGCGGCAAGAGGAATGTACGCAGCAAGTGCATATAAAGCAGAAATTTTCAAAAAAAATTGCTTGAATAATCAAAATATTAGGGGTATTTTCAGTCCTTGTTAGGGAAAACTTTTTCATTCAGAATTAATTCCAAAACAATTGACTTGTATCCACTATAGGACGTACGGACGGACGTCGTGAACGGATTTGGTCCAATCATATTTAGGGTCTTAAGTCACTCCTTCCATGCGTTACATTTTTGAAACGTCATAATAAAAAAATGCCCCACAAAAAAGTCACCTAATCACCAAAAACAGTTGAGAAATTAGCCACATTGAACAAGAGTAATCTCGATTCTTCACAACACCAAACACTTTAGGAGATTTCAAAAAGTGCACATAGAACAGCTATATTCAAAAAATCCTTTTAAATTTAAATTTTACTCGATCTGCAACTCATATTTCAACCTACAGACGGACGAAATGAATTTTACAACAACCCTGAATACATGAGTCATTCCAAATCATAACGACAGCAACATTTTGACATGACTCCGAATTTTCTGAAAAATCTCAGGAAGTTTCTTTTAAAAAAATATTTTATACGTGTTTTAGGAAAAAATCTTAAAATTTTATTTGTAGAGTTATAGGCTGACGCGTGTATATTAATTACTATAATGTATATATAATATAATGTATATTTAATTACTTTTATTTTGTAATTGGTTTAATCGATTTTAAAGTTCTATACTTCGTTGGAATGGTATTCAGAATACTGTTAATAAATTAAATAATAAAAAACTTAAAATGAAAAATAATTAATAAATAATGAATATGAATGAATATGTTTTTCGAGTTATTTTTACAAAATCCACAATACTTTCCACATTTTTGGTCCAATTCGTGTTTAAAGTGGATCGCTGGGAAGGAACTGATTGCTAATTTCCTACAGCCATATTGTAAAATATTTATCAAAACTTTATAAGACGCAATCACAAGTGTCAATGTAATAGTATACTTTAAAAATTTGATAATATTTTTGGATATGGCAGATAATGTTTACGCTTTTACTTTGAAGCTAGCTAGCTCACGCTTGGGCAGTATAAAGTCTAACGGTGGTATGCAAAAAAAAATTGAAACAGCATAATAAGTAAAGTAGTTAAAAGCCTTTAACAAATTTGAAAATTTTATTGTAGACACTACCCTACTTTAAACCAACAATAAATTTGTAATTTCCCTTCTAATTTGTGAGAAATGTCAAAATTCAAATTTGGCCGAGTGCGAGAACTGCCTCTGTGGTGTAGTAGGTAGAATTATATGGTCGCTAAAATGCTGTTGGACAGAGTAATTAAACAAAAAAATTAAAGATCCCATATTTGGTATTTTTATACCCTCCACCTCCAGGATGCGGAGACCCCATAAAGTATATATATTCTGTATCCTGGTAAAATTCTAAGACGATTTAGCCATGTCCGTCTGTGTGTTGAAAGCACGATAGAGGCCGAACGAAATGAGCTAGGAGGTTCAAATTTTCCCTAAATATGTCTTATGGTTGCATATCGGTTGGGATTGAAACCGGGCAAAATCGGCCCAGAGGGAAAATGTTTTCCCTAACAAGGACTGAAAATACCCCTAATATTTAGACTATTTAAGCAATTTTTTTGAAAATTTCCAATTTTATACACTTGAAATTTGTTTCGTACATTCCTCCAGTAACGTGTAATCACAAAAAGTACAGAAAAGATTTAGTGGATTAAATGGGACAAAAGGGATAAAAATACACAATATGAGTATTTCTCCCAAATCGTACTTTAAGGTCAAGATTTAAACTTATTTCACTTCTTTGTAAAGTCGACAGGCGGTAATCCACCGGTAATTCTATGGAATGCACTCCGTGGTGGAGGGTATATAAGTTTCGTCCAGGCCGAACTTAACGCCTTTTTACTTGTTTGTTTTTGCCTTTTATACCCTCCTTCGTAGAATTTTTAATTTTTGTCATTGTTCATCGGAGATCCTATAACTTACATATACATTGGTGGCCAAAACATATGCAACTAAGGGTGACTTACTTTAATAGGCTCTGTAAGTTTGTAATTTAAATCACAAAGAAAATAATGTTGTTAAAATAAATATTAATACAGCGTTAAAATTTCAAATAAATAATAAAATTCACATATTCTGTTAAACAATTTTTATTATCGACATTTTTGTTGATAATTATAACAAGTAAGGAAGGTTAAAGTCGGGCGTGGCCGACTATATGATACCCTACATCTAGTCAATATTCACTGTGGTGTAGGGTATACGAAGGTTGTTACATTTGAACCTGGTATATATACTAAAAATTTCATACTTTTATCTGTATTTGTAAGAAAATTTGTACACAAACTTTGAATGGGAGCTAAATATAAATCTGAACCGATCTAACACATTTTTAGCATAGGTTTCTGAAATATAAGACGCCGATTTGACCCACTTTCGCCATGGATGTTTGTAGTTGAAATATGAGCTGGTTTGTCAAATTTTAAGCAAATCTGTTCAAATATGTTTTTTTTTAGAGCGGAAATAATCAATTCAGTGGCGAAATTTGTATTGGAGCTATATATATATATCTGAACCGATCTGGCCCATTTTTACCAGAGTCGTTTCTAGTTCCAATATAAGTAGTTTTGCCAAATTTGAAGAAAATCTGCTAAAATATGTGGTTTCTAGAGCGGAAAGAGTCAAATCACAGGAGACATTTGTATGGGAGCTATATATAAATCTGAACCGATCTGGTCTATTTTTGTCATAGCTATTTCTAGTTAAAATATATGACGTTTTGCTAAATTTGAAGAAAATCTGCTCAAATATGTGGTTTCTAGAGCGGAAAAAGTAAAATCGGAAGCAAACTGTATATGGGAGCTATATCTAAATCTGAACCGATTTGCTTCAAATTAAATAGCGTTCGTCCTTATCCCATAAAACCTCCTTGTGCAAAGTTTCATTTAGTCAATTAGTTAGTTCAAATGGCATGCTGACATTTATTACTTGGCTGCAGACTACCACGATCATGATTTCGACCATGTCAAAAGTCTTTTAAAGTGGCTTCGCAGCGACTTTTCAACATCCAACCCGGCCTCTACAAGGAGATGATTCTCACAAACGAATGAGAAGCACAACTCACTTGCCGAATTTGCGTTTAAAAATCGCACCAAGTAATAAAGTACACATGCCATCTTACAAGCATCTCATTGAGTTGCATATGTAAGTATGTGTATATGCAGGTATAGTTACCCAGCAATACTTCTAACGCTCATTTGTTTTAGTTTTTTCGTTTGTATTTTTTTGTCTGTAATCAATATTTGATTTGAATTGGGATATTGTCCTGGCTCAAGACCATTTTGCATCTATATTTAATAGAATGCAAAACAAATGGCATGGTGACATTATAAAATTTTTTTTTTCAATATTTGTATTTGAATTGGTTCGGTTTTTTTAAAAAAATATATTTTCCTGTAATATTACTGCGCTTCTACGACAATCGACAGACTCTGTGGAATGCAATTCATGGTGGAGGGTATATAAAGTTCGGCCAGGCCGAACTTAACGCCTTTTTTACTGGTTTATTTTCAGCTGCGATCTGACGAACCGAATATGGACATTTTCATTAATATCGGATCATCAAGTACAGAACTACAGATTTTAATTTGTAATATTTCTGAAATACTCCACCGCTAGCTTCTATATTTTATTTTATAGAAATATTTCTTATAAAAAATATATGTATATCAGACACCCTTTTCTTATAACAAATTGCATTTTTATGTTCATTGTGCAGAAAAATGGCAAAAACTATACATCATTTCTAATTGAACGTTCGCTAATAAGACTACGTCCCTCGAACCACGTGTTGGCCTCACACAAATTGCACATTGCATGAGGAGAAGAGAAAATGATAAATGATTAAAGTGCACAGATATGTCATATCATCAGACGGTTATAATGAATCATGCGGCACATGATTCTCCGAAGGAAGAAAGCAACAACCCCTCAAACAAACTCTAAACATAGAAAGGAATCACGGTGGGGGAGTACGGGGTTGCAAAAAGAGAATTTGAAAGAATCATAACCCCAAAGGAATGCACTCCCCTCTTATGATAAGGCCACATCATATTAATAAAGTCCTTATTATGTCGTCTACATTGAATTAAATAACAACAGCAACAACAACAACCATGTGGAAAAACTATGACATATTATAAGCAGGACTAAAAAATAAGATGATACGGGAAATATTGCAAAAATGCGTGTGTACATTGGCGGCGGATGAGAAAAGATGAGGGTGGCACACACGACGTCAATAGCAGAGCATTACTTCATTTAGACGGGAACATAAATCTCTCCATTTACAATTTAAATCAAGTTTATGATGCGGCAGACGATGGCTCAGATGATACGCAATATACATAGATATACATACCATATATGCATGTGTGTGTGTGTGCGTGTAAATATTGTCTTCTGTATTTTCTCTAAATTAAATTTCTATAAAAGTGTAATGTATTCATAAAAAAGTTTAGAAATATAAGCTCAAGTATCATACGCGGCTGGCTAAATCAAATATGGCGACTGTTAATAATGTTAACACATCACATGTATGTATGCTTGTATGTGTATACATTAGGGTGTACTGTAGAATATTAAACAAGTAAAAACGGCGTTAAGTCGGCTGTGCCGAACTTTATATACCCTCCACCATGAATTGCATTCCACAGAGGCTGTCGATTTTCGTAGAAGTGCAGTAGTATTACAGGAAAATATATTTTTTTTAATATAGCCAAACCAAAACAAATATTAAAAAAAATAAATTTATAAATAAATATAATATTTTTATTATTTCAAACCACGTTTATAAGGTATATATCGAAATAATGCTTCAAGTCAATTCAAAAAATAAATATTTTCATATTTATACTTTCAAGAGAGCTTATATATCAGAAATATTGGTAGATAGTGAGTGCTCATTATCTCACGTACACAGTGCAAAACTTCATGATTCATCCAATTTTGCCGTAAAAGTAAAAAGTACGAATTTGGAAAATTCTTTTTATTTTGCGTGTCTATGCAGTCAGAGGAATGTATACACCGAATTCCATGATTCTAGCTGCGGCCATTTGGTTAGTACCATTTTTATCCCCCTTTTCCTATTTTACCCCCTTAAGAGTACGACCTTCTAAAAACTCTTTATTGTTAATCTTCTAAAAACTCTTTATTTTTATTCCTTGTCTACTCAATTAGAAGGATGTACACACCGAATTTAATAATTCTAACTGTAGTAGTTTAGTAGGTACTATTTTTATCCCTCTGTACCCATTATCTCCCTTGAAAGTACGAAACCTTTTATTTTTCGTGTTTACGCAGTCAGAGGAATATATACTCCGAATCTCACAACTCTAGCTGCGGTTATATGGTTGGTACTATTTTTATCCCCTTTTTCCATTTTAACCCCAAAAAGTACGAATTTAAAAAAAAATCTGTTTATTGTACGTGTCTACGCATGTATACACCGAATTTCATTATTCTAGATACAGCCGTTTGGTTGGTACCATTTTTATCCCTCTATCCCATTGCCCCATTTCACCCCCTACGAATAAAATCACTTTATGGTGTACGTTTTTGTTATAGGGGTAATGCGCATACCCATACTCTTAAATACTCTAAAATATTAGGGGTTATTATGGGTATTTTTAGTCCTTGTGAGGGAAAACGTTTTCCCTTTGGGCCGATTTCGCCCACTTTCAATCCCAACCGATCTACGACTATACGACGCATTTATGGAAAATATGGTCATCCAAGCTCCTTCCGTTTAGATGCTAGTGTGCTTTCAACAGACGGAGAGACGGACGGATGGACATGGCTAGATCGTCTTAGAATTTTATGACAATCATGAGTAGATATACATTATAGGGTCTCAGGACTATATTTCAAACGGAATGACAAAGTTAGTATACCCCCATCCTGGATGTGGAGGGTATACAAATATCAGAATATTCTAGTCATCCATATAAAGGGTGATTTTTTAAAAGCTATAGGAAAGTTTTTCAAAAAAAAAAAAATATATAGGGTCCTCCAAATAACTTTTTTTTTGAAAATGCTATAAAAAAACTACTGAATATTTTCTCAAATTTCTTTTTTTATTTGAAAGTACAATCCTTCCGGTTAATAATGGAAAATAATTTCATTCAAATGGCTGCTGAGGGCACCCCACAGATAATAGTCCAACGGTTGAATAGTTGAAAAAAAGTTAGATGGCGGACCCTATATAAGTATATAAGTTATGTAGCAGTTATATACACTTGCTAGGCAGACAGATGGACGGACGGAGAAAAAAGTCGTGGAACGGTTTGGTCCAAACATACTTAGGGCCTTAAGTACTCCCTCAGTGCTTTACACTTTGATCCATATAATCCTTTCATCCTCCGGTAGAGGGCCAAGAGTATCAACTCAGGAAATATATTTTTAACATTTCCATGGATAACTCTTCGCTACACATTTCTTAACTCCTAACCTGATTTGAAATTCCAGTACACCCTAATGAACATGTATCTGTATGTGTGTGTATATGGGGATGGTTGCATGGGTGTGTGAAAATGAAAATGTGTTCACCGCGTCTTGTAAGAATTACGCTGCATTTCCTTCCGGCTATATTTGACATGGTGCTGTGTAATGCTTGAACAGTGTTTCAAACTGCTAATAAATGCAATGCAAATTTAAAGGAAAAAACAAAACAATGAAAACAAGTATAAGTCCGTTTTTACTTCACCTTCATTGTCCTAATTGGTAACATCAGCTGGTCGCGCCAAATGCTCCGAACTTTTTAGTTATTTTAAATTGAAAAACAATTGCTAAATTACAAGTCATAAAGGATTTCTAGTGCCGATATATTAGCTATAATTTTCCTATGTTGGGAACATTTATGTGGGAGGTCCTAAAAGGGGCGTGGCAGTTGCATAAAGTTGATCATAAAATTCTAAGGCGATCTATCCATGTCAGTTTGTGTGTCCGTCCATCTGTCTGTCTGTTGAAAGCACGCTACCATCTGAACGAAATGAGCTATGAGGTCCTAATTTTCCATAAATGTGTCTTATAGTCGAGGATCGGTTGGGATTGCAACTGGCCGAAATCGGTCCAAAGGGAAAATTAATAAACCATTATATTTAGAGTATTTAAATATGTTTTTATACCCTCCACCATCAGGATGGGGGTATACTAACTTTGTCATTCCGTTTGTAACACCTTGAAATATCGACCTGAGACCTTATAAAGTATATATATTCCTGATCGTGCGAAATCGGTCCAGAGGGAAAAAGTTTCCCCCACAAGGATTGAAAATATACCTAATATTTTAGTACATAAAGTGTAGCATAAAGTGTTTTTATTTATTGGGGGTGCAATGGTTAAAAAAGGGATAAAAATGGTACCTATCAAACGGCAACAACTAGAAACACGAAATTCCTCTAATTGAGTAAATACAGAATATAAAAGTATTTTGTACAAATTCGTACTTTTAAGGGGTGAAATGGAAATTGTGGGATAAAAATCGTACCAACCAAACGATGAATGAAATTCGGTGTATACATTCCGCTGATTGCGTAGACACGTAAAATTAAAAAGTTTTTCCAAATTCGTACTTTCAAGGGATACAATGGGAACAGGGGAATAAAAATGGTACCAACCAAATGGCCGCAGCTAGGATCATAGAAACTCTGACTACATAGACTTGCAAAATAAAGCGTTTTTTCCAAACTCGTTCTTTTTTATTTTGACGGCAAAAATGGGTAGAATCATGAAGTTATTTTATCTTGCAATGTGTATGTGAGAGATAATGGATTATCACAATTTGTACTTTTGAAATTAAAATTGAATGAAAATACAACCAACCAAATGGTTGTAGCTAAAATGCTTCCACTATCCCCTAATATTAATGGTATTAAAACTTTCTTAAGATTGTTGCCTTTTTACTTTTAGAATTGACTTGAATCATTTTTTCTATATATAGTAAAGATAGATATAGTATAGTATATATATATAGCATGGCTTAAAATAACTAAAATTTTATATTTATTTATAAAATTATTTTTTTAATATTTTTTTGTTTTGGTCGAATCGGTCAGCAGTAGCGAGTTTACGATGGTCGGTTTTGTACATTATTTGAGTACTTATTTCTTCTCTTGACTGAGTTATCATTTGGAGTGGTACATAAGAAGTTACGAATAAACTATTCTCCTGCAGACTAAAATAAAATACCATCGAATCCTCAATTAGAGAAGTTTTAGAATACTTCACTTTGAAGATCTCGAATATGTGAAGTTGGGTGATTAAGTAAACTTTGCAATACCATTTCTGGATTCGCAAACGCTAATGGATCTCGATTCTTTTAACATTTTTTCATAACTAGGCTACAATATACTACATAAAATAGTTTCGACTTAATGAAATCTCGGATAATTAAAATAAAATTTTTGTCTAAAAGTATTATACTTTTTTTGAAATAATGTGTGGTTTAGAAAAAACAAGTAAAACGGCGTTAAGTTCGGCCGGGTCGAACTTTATATACCCTCCACCACTGATTGCATTCCACAGAGGATGTCGATTTTCGTACAAGTGCAGTAATATTACTGGAAAATATATTTTTTATATAGTCAAATCAAAACAAATACAAATATTGAAAAAATAATTTTATAATTAAATATAATATTTTAATTATTTCAAACCACGCTTATAAGGCAAGGCTACCAATACGTCAATTCAAAAAATAAATATTCTTATATTTATATTTTCAAAAAGCTTAAATGCTATAAATATTGGTAGATAGTGGGTGCTACAGTTAGTTGTATTTTCATTCTATTTTAATTCCAAAAGTACAAATTTTGAAAATCCATTATCAGACGTACATAGTGCAATATAACCTAACTTTATGATTCAACCAATTTTTTTCGTAAAAGAAAAAGTACGAATTTGGAAAAAAACTTTTTATTTTGCTTGTCTATGCAGTCAGAGGAATGTATACACCGAATTCCATTATTCCAGCTGCGCCCATTTGGTTGGTACCATTTTTACCCCTTGACGTTTTTACGCAATTAGAATTTCAGCATTCTAGCTGTAGTCGATTAGTTGGTACTATTTTTATCCCTTTGTACCACTGTATCCGTTGAAAGTACGAATTTCGAAAAATCCGTTTATTTTCCGTGTCTACACAGTCAGCGGAATGTATACTCCGAATTTCATGACTCTAGCTGCGCTTATATGGTTGGTACTATTTTTATCCCTTTTATCATTTTAGCCCCAAAAAGTACGAATTTTAAAAAATCCGTGTATTTTACTTGTCTATGCAATCAGAGGAATGTATACACCGAATTTCATTATTCGAGGTACAGCCGTTTGGTTGGCACCTTTTTTATCCCTCCATTCCCATTTTACCCCTTAAAAGTTCGAATTTGGCAAAAATACTTTTATATTATGTATCTACTCAATTAGAGGAATGTATACTCCGAATTTCATGACTCTAGTTGCGGTCATCTGTTTGGTACTATTTTTATCCCCTTTTTCTATTTTGACCCCAAAAAGTACGAATTTCGAAAAAATCAGTTCATTTTCCGTGTCTACACAGTCGGAGGAATGTATACTCCGAATTTCATGACTCTAGCTGCGTTCATTCGATTGGTACTATTTTGTTCCCTTTTTCCATTTTAACCCCAAAAAGTACGAATTTTGAAAAATCCGTGTATTTTACTTGTCTATGCAATCAGAGGAATGTATACACCGAAGTACGAAAGTACGAATTTGGAAAAAATACTTTTATATTATGTATTTATATACTCAATTAGAGGAATGTACACACCGAATTTCACGTTTCTAGCGGTTGTCGTTTAATATGTACCATTTTTATCCCTTTTTGCCCCATTTCACCCCCTAAAAATAAGAATCACTTGCTATAAGGGGAATGCGTATACCTAATATCAAGCAAATATAAACAGACATATTCAAAAAAACATGCTTAAATACGCTAAAATATTATGGATTATTATGGGTATTTTTAGTCCTTGTGAGGGAAAAAATTTTCCCTTTGGGCCGATTTCGCCCCGTTTCAATCCCAACCGATCTACGACTATAAGACGCATTTATGGAAAATTTGAACGTTCTAGCTCCTTTCGTTTAGATGCTAGCGTGCTTTCAACAGACGGACGGACGGACATGGCTAGATCGTCTTAGAATTTTATGACGATCAAGAATATACATACTTTATAAGGTCTCAGGTCGATATTTCGAGGTGTTACAAACGGAATGACAAGGTTAGTATACCCCCATCCTGGAGGTGGAGGGTATAAAAAGGTTTTAATTTTAATTTAAATCACAATTTTTTCTCTTTTAAAAACGAGACTATAAAAAAGTGAAGTTATACTCATACTCAGATTTTTATTTCGTGATCGTTTGTCCTTTTTAAAGAACTTTTAATTTCACAAAGGACATAGATTTTTTTAATAACTTGGTTTCTTACTTTTGGGAGTCATACAATGGCGATTTGGGTATGCAGTTTTGCTACCGGTGGCCTATAGTTAGAGAACACTCTTCTTAATGTAAATTTTTAGGCCCAAAACAGGCGCAAACACAATATAGGGATGTGATAGATAAGCCCATTTTCATTACTGTTTTAAGTAAATTATTATGCTTCGCCATTTTTGCTATTTTTTCGTTGCAAAAAAACGTTTTTTTATGTTTTTCATATTTTTGTTTTTATTTATTCGCTCAGAAAAACAGATATCGCCATTTGCAGTACATTTTTTTTTGTACAGTCGAACCTGGATAAGTGGTACCTGCATAACTGGAAATCCTCTATTAATGGGACATTTTGGATGGTCGTTGTACTCTTCACACATAAAACCTCTTTAAGCGGCAACTTCAACATTTTAAAGTGGGATTGTATTTTTCGGAATTTACCTCTATTAGAAGGATATTTTACTCGTTTACCTCTATGAGTGGGATCTTGCTTTCATTGTAGACCTCTATAATCTCTACCACAGGATGGGAGTATACTAACTTTGTCATTCCGTTTGTAAATTTGTACTTTTGGAATTAAAACAGAATGGAAATACATCCAACAGTAGCGCCCACTATCCATCAATATTTATGGTGTTTAAGCTTTTTGGAAAATATAAATATAAGAATATTTATTTTTTAAATTGACTTGAAGTATTAGTTCGATATATATTGTGTAAACATATTTGTAGCCATGCCTTGAAAATATTATATTTATTTATAAAATTATTTTTTCAATATTTGTATTTGTTGTGGTTTGGCTAGATTGGTGGAGGGTATGTAAAGTTCGGCCTGGCCTAACTTAACGCCGTTTTTACTTGTTTCTTTTCTTTTCATTTAATATTTTTTCATAACTAGGCAACATGCTGTCGACTTAATGAAATCTCGGATAATTAAAATCAAAATTTTGTCTAAAAATATTATACTTTTTTAATTAAATCATTTTTTTTTAAAAAAATTGTTTTTAATTATCCGAGATATCATTAAATTTAAAATAATAAGTAAATTGTTGTTGAAAAGTCGCTGCGAAGCCACCTGAGGAAACCTTTGTTGGTAACCTGCAGCCAAATAAGAAATGTCACCATGCCATTTGTAAATAAATTTACACTCTATTAAATATAGATATAAAATGGTCTTGAGCCAGGACAATATCCCAGTTCAAATCAAATTTAAAATAATATTAAAAACATTCACAACATTCATTTATTTTTGCGCAATTTGTATTTATTTAGCTATTTTGTAACACTGTGCCGGTTAATAGGCATAACCGCGATTTCTGTTCCACTTCACAAATCAACAGATTGCCGCTGTGGGTGTCTTAACGCCACAATGAATGGAAGAGGAATATGGTAATCGTGTACAAGCGAATGAGTACATACATATCTATGGAGGATGTATGTATGTGAGAGCTTCTGGGAGTGGGAGGCTGCTTGTCTGTGGGTGATGTACGTATGTTGTAAATGAAAAGAAAAAGAAACACGAATACTTTTCTCCTTCCAAACGGCTCACAGATAAATCCTCTGTTCTCGTTGGTAAGGATTCAAGGATTTGCTTTGAGAAATTATCTGGGTGGTTTTTTGTTTTAAGGCTTAAAAATTGCCAGAGTGTTTTACAATTGTCTTGTTTGTCTTGTGTTGCGTTGTTTTTTGGGATTGTCATGATGATTTGATATGATTTTCATCTCGATGGCAATTTCATAAATGGTTTAAACATATCTGTGTTCTTTCTATAGATTCGTTGAGGCTGAGGGGGGAGATTAACATTACAATGCACTCCCGACCCACGGAAATATGGAAGTTACGACTTTACATTGTAGAGATTGTCACAATTGGAAGTGTGTAGCACAGCACACGCCCTCTGTTGTGTGATGGCAGCTACACATTTTCAATTTATTATTTTAAATTAACTCCTACGAATCAGAAATATTCAATCAGAATTTTAGATAGATTTGGGGGAGGAGAAGATGCTCGTTCGCATACAATTTCATGTACTTCTATGTATGGATATGCGGAAAATATTCTTTCAATCACGTATTTTTTCATAGGAAAAAGTTGATATAAAATAAATGCAGACATCCTTCAGCCAATAACTGGAAGATCTATCAGGGAAATTTTGGTTGGAAAGTTTGTTTGTTAGTGTTCTTTGCTAACGCTAGACACGCACTCGAGGATGCCTTTGGCTTGATTTTTATACTCTACCAACTATTCCGGCATATTCAGTTTGACGTGCTACAAGACCTTTCAGATGATGGATATATTGTCCAATAAACTACACGCAAAGAAAAAATTCGTTACCCACAAACGAAAAGTTAGACAAAAGAAATTCATTTGCGGAATTCGTTTGTCGCAAACGATTTATGTTTATCAAAAACCCTATAAAACGTTTATGACAAACGGTTATTGTTCTTATCGTAAACGATTTATGTTTATAACAATCCCTGCGGAACGTTTGTTGTAAACGGTCATTTAGTTTGCGTTTAATCCTAACAAACGAAAAGCAAAGTTACTAATCCTCCACCCTATAGTGGTGAGTATAAAAATATCGAGTACTCAATTGATATTTATCGAGTAGTACCGTTTAGTTAAAAATAGCCTTTATTTACGCACTAATAGAAAAATCTCCATCATCATCTGCACAACTCTTAATAATAACAACACGGACAAACAATAGTTGTTTTGTGACGCTCACATGCATATTGCATTTGTGTCTGAAGCAGAATAAAACAAAGTTATTTTTTGTTTGGTATTTTCAAACAATTGCGCAGCAAGTCCTCGCTCTGACAAATAATGAACAGCAATGATTTGCATCGATCCAAGTAAACATACAATATGTGATCTTAAACGTTTTTCGTTTGTCATAAACGTAAACCATTAACATTTTGGCACAAAAGAACGTTCGTTCACAGCAATAGAAGCTACGTCTACTATAAACGTTTCCATTTGCTGGAAACGACCTCCAAACGTATTTTTTCTTTGCATGTACTGCCAGACTCTTCTTTTTTAACAGACACTCTGAGATAGACATTTCCAAATGTGGCAAACTTATAGACCGATTTATAAAAAAACATGATGTTTACCGAATATTTTCAATATCATTATCCGAATTCTCAAAGTGTAGGGTATTCGAAAATTTACTTTGGCCATCTACAATTTGTCTTCCCTTTTCTTTGGCATGTATTTTCTTCGTATTTTCCACAGTTATTTTTCAGCATATTCATCAAGTATTCCAAACATGTTTTGTTATGATTACAAAGCTTCATTTTCACGTTATAACGCCAGTCAATGAAGGCAAAAGAAAAACGACAGAAAACCATTTTTGTACCGGAAAAGAAAGGAAATGTGTGAACGAGAAGAAAGAGTAACGGAAACAATTTTGTTCGAAGAAACATGTAAAA
Organism: Polietes domitor; assembly: GCA_947397865.1. Classification (NCBI taxonomy): domain Eukaryota; kingdom Metazoa; phylum Arthropoda; class Insecta; order Diptera; family Muscidae; genus Polietes; species Polietes domitor. Next base: position 85,863,361 of record OX377620.1, read on the forward strand.
TAATAATTTTGGAAAGCTATTAATGGTAAAGATTTTAAAATTTGAATTTCGAACATGTTTTTCGCTTCAAGGAGATTTAGCTTGTCCCAAGCAAGGGATTCACAGCTACTCGTTCATGTTATGGAAACTGTTAGGTTATCTATATATATAAAAGAGTAGTTTTGGGGGGTAAAATGGGACAAAAAGGAATACACATCGAACCTTCATCCGGACTAAACGGCACAAGCTAGAAACATGAGATGGTGTGTTCCTTGCGATGACCATGCATACGAGCTACAAATAGCTATTTTTCAAAATTTTTACTTTTAAGGGATGATAGAGACAAAAAGGGATTAAAATGGTACCAATTTCTGTATTGCAGCTATATTCGTGAAAATCGGTATCTACATTTCTCTGATAACGTAGACTTGCAACATAAATGGATCTTTCGAAATTTGTACTTATAAGGGCTGAGCGGGACAAAAAGAGATAAAAATGATACCAACTAAAGTATTACAGCTAGAATTGAGAAATTTGGTATATAAATTCCTCTGACCATGTAGAAGCGCAGTAAAATTTAATTTTTCGAAATTTGTACTTTTACGGGTTGCGAGAGACAAAATGGGATAAAAATGGTACTAAATTGAGTATTGCAGCTATAGTCGCGAAATTTGATGTGTAAATTCCTTTGACAACGTAGAAGCGTAATCTAAATGTTTTTTTGTTTGAAATATATACTTACTAGCTGAACCCCCGCCCGCTTAGCCAGGCAGAAAAACAAACGGAAATAAAAATCATATTGTTTTTTCTTGTGATCAGTATTATATGCACCACTTATAATTAAGGTATTTCCCTGAGATACAAAAGAAATGGATATGTTCCATGGAAAATATTGAAGCAAGGCGAATAAAGGAAAAAATTTCAAAAATCAAATTGATTTTAGGTTGCGTGTGATTCTCCTCCTTTCCATTACCAAAACAAAAAACTTCCTACGTAAGAAGAACTCACTTAAGCGAATAGCTGAAATTCGAATGTACTACATTCAAAACACATAGAAAGTCAATCAAATTGTTCACTAATCAAACAACACAAAAACTACAAAATTAATATAATTTCCGTTTTCTTGACTTAAGTCGGCTTTTGGCGATATTTATTTTTTGTAATCTTTCTTTGCTATTATGCTAAGAAAATCCAAAGAAAATGAGTAATTTTACAAAATTCAAATCAAAAATTCCCCATCTTTCAAATCCCGCCCATTTGTATAACAATATAGGAATCTCGGTGTCGAATATACTCTAAAACAGGTTTTAATTTCGTATGGGAAGGGTCACGGATACTTTCCGCCCATCTCGGTTTTAATTTCATATGGGAAGGGCCACGCCACACACACTTTTCCAATACTGCCCATTTTTGGCACAACTACGAACATTTATGACTGATGCATTTACACAAAATTTCAGCACTCTAGGTGTCATAGAACCGGCAATATTCAATAATAGGTTTTAACTTCGTATGAGAGGTGCCACGCCCATGTGTCCAATCCCGCCCATTTTTGGCACAACTACACACATTGTTGCTAGATACACTTACATAAACTTTCAGCACTCTTGGTGTCATAGAACTGACAATATTCAATAATAGGTTTTAACTTTGTGTGGGAGTTGCCACGCCCACTTTTCCAATACCGCCCATTTTTGGCAAAACTGTGCAGACTAACAATTAGTGGACTTTCACAAAAATTCAAGACTATAGCTGCAACAGTACTCCGAATATGCTAATTTATAAAAAAACGAATAAATCCCCAATTTGTGTTGGAGGTGCCACGCCCACTGAAAATATCAAAAATTTATATAGCCTATTTTCGCCACCGGTTCAACATGAACATACTGTGAAAATTTCAAGAAGACCGGCCCAGTAGTTTAGTCTGCTATAAAGAACAAACAAACAAACAAACCCACAAACTTACAAACACAGATTCATTTATATATATATAGATAAGGGGTGAGCGGGACCAAAAGGGATGAAAATGGTGCCAACTAAAATATTGCAGCTATATTCGTGAAATTTGGTGTGTAAATTCCTCTGACAACGGAGACTTGGGACATAAATGGATTTTTCGAAATTTGTACTTTTAAGGGCGAGCGGGACAAAAAGGGATAAAAATTGTACCAACTTTAGTATTACAGCTAGAATCGAGAACTTTAGCACATAAATTACTCTCACTATATAGAAGCACAATATAAATTAATTGTTGTACTTTAAAGGGCTGAACGGCACAAAAAGGGGAAAATAAATGGTACCACAAGGAGGATGCAGCGCGACAGGGGATAAACGTTGTACCAAATAAAGTACATGATTTTAGGAAAATCAAAAATACATGTTACCTATAGTGATTTTTAAAGTGTTTATTTTTTGGGAAAGAGGTGCAAAAAGTTCTAAAGATGTCGACTACATATAGAAACATGAGGTCGAGAATATAAAAGGCTCTGTGGTTGTAATTTTTTGTTCAAAACTGGGTAGAAAATAATAAAAATTATAAAGGGTGTCCCAAGAAGAACGCAATTTTTAAATCTGGCAACATTCGAAGTGTCATTGTTTGACATTTGAACAATTGTTATTGTTTGTTAGTAGAAGGTACGAGGTTAGTAAAAATGGAGCGCTACACGAATGAACAACGCATTCTCATTGTGAAATTGTTTTACCAAAATGGTGAAAGTTTTGCGGCTACAGTTCGCAAATTGCGATCAATTTGGGGTCACAATAATGCTCCAAAAGAGTCAACTGTAAAGAGATTAATGGATAAATTTGCCGAAACTGGGTCTGTTAGTGATGTAAAGACAACAACGCGCCATCGACCAGGTCGATCGACCGAAAATGTCGCAGCTGTACGTGATGATGTCGCTCAAACTCCATCCACCTCAATTCGACACCGAGCTCAGCAAATTGGTGTCTCCAAATCCACTTTGCAGCGAATTTTGACGAACGATTTGCATCTTCATGCATACAAAGTTCAATTGACTCAGGAACTGAAGCCAACTGACCATGGACAGCGAAGGGAGTTCGTTAATTGGGTATTGGAGAGACAACATGAAAATGCTGATTTTGCCGATAAAATCATCTTCAGTGACGAGGCCCATTTTCATCTTGATGGCTTCGTCAATAGGCAGAATTGTCGCATTTGGGGTGCGGAAAATCCTCGAGTGATTCACGAGAAGCAAATGCATCCTCAACGTGTCACTGTGTGGTGTGGTTTTTGGGCTGGAGGAATCATTGGACCTTTTTTTATGAAAATGAGGCAGGTCAAGCGCAAACAGTCAATGGTGTTCGGTATCGTGAAATGATAACCAGTTTTTTCTTGCCTAGAATTGATGAAATGAATGTGGAGGGCATGTGGTTCCAACAAGACGGCGCCACATGTCATACAGCCAGAGAAACAATTCAATTGCTGCATCAGTCATTTCCCGGTCGTGTTATTTCGCGTTTTGGAGATCAGAATTGGCCGCCTAGATCGTGCGATTTAACACCATTAAATTTTTTTCTTTGGGGTTTTTTGAAGTCGATGGTTTACGCGAATAAGCCGACGACGACTCAAGCCTTAAAAGACGAAATTGGACGCTGCATTAATGAAACACCGCAGCATTCATGCAAAACGGTCATTGAAAATTTCATTAAAAAAACGCGTGCATGCCAGCAAAGCCGCGGCGGCCATCTGCACGATATATTGTTCCATACATAACCTCATTCTGTCTACTTTACGATATAATAAAGTTTCACGATTTTTTCTTAAATATCTGTGTTTTATTTAAAATTAAAAAATTGCGCTCTTCTTGGGACACCCTTTACATACGAAGGGAGTTCAGCTAAAATAGTGCACATCGGCAAGCACATTCCTTTGACTGTATTTGAGTGCTATATAATAGGAGGTTTCGGAATTACTATTTTAGATTTATCTATATCCACCAAAAGAAAATAAAATAAATACTATCCAAAAACAGAGACGGATAAAACTAATAACAAATAACTGGCCTTTTTCGCGTGCGCAGCAGCGGGTACTGCTAGTTTCCCATATAAGCAAAGTCGAATGCAAATGATTTGAAATCGTAGTACCTAGAAGAAAAGTAATATTTTGTCAAGAAACATACAGAACAATACCATAGGTCATAGTTCATACAAAGGTCAGAGGGGATCAAGTGGGAGGTCAAGGTTAGAGGGATCGAAAAATTGACCAAATTGATTCTACGGATTAAAACCAAATTTAAGAGAAATGAGAAACAATGTTTTTGTACCGATTGCAAAGATAATTTGCACGGTGATAGTGCAAAATATGTGGTGACCTCAAATAGATTAAGAGATAGCTGACTGCAATTTTTTGGATATATTTTTCTCGTTTTGGGAATTGTGGGATGAAATGAGGTATCACAAAAAATGGTTTTATAACGAAATATAATTTGAACCGATCGGTTTAGGCTATATCAAGCCTTCATACATATGTATGTGTTTTCCATGATATTTTCACGGGGAGAGGCTAATTTAATTATAAGTATAAGGCAGACAAATATATTTTTCATAAAAAAGTTATACCATTTTGGAAACGGCAGAACAAGGGCTTTAATAATATGTAACAGACAATAATTAGAGTATCATTCATATTAAACACTACGTAAAATCTATGAAAATTGAGATATCCTAACGAAACCTTTATAATTTTGTAGAAAAAATGTTTTCGAAAATAAAGTATTACTAGTTTTGGCATTTTTGTCCAACAAAATACCAAAATTTAAGGAAAGTAATAATACTTCTTCAGTAAGAAGTCAACATATGACAACATATAACAAAATATACTAAACATTTTCTAACCGGTGAATTTTTGATAATATTTTTTATCGAAAAATTGACATTTTTGGAGTGAAAAAATCTTATAAATTATTTTTTTATCGCTAGCATTCTACAATGTCTATAGAAGTATAAGAAAGAATATTTAAAAAAGTCATGGTTCATAATTAATAATGGTACATATCAAACGACAACAGCTAGAAACACGAAATTCGGTGTGTACATTCCTCTAATTGAGTAGATACATAATATAAAAGTATTTTTTCCCAAATTCGTACTTTTAAGGGGTAAAATGGAAATAGAGGTAAAGAAATGGTACCAACCTAGAAAAATGAAATTCGGTGTATACATTCCTCTGATTGCGTAGACACGTAAAATAAACGGATTTTTCGAAATTCGTACTTTTTGTGGTAAAAATGAAAAAAGGGGATAAAAATAGTATCGTCTGCGTAGACACGAAAAATAAAAGGTTTTTTCTAAATTCGTACTTTCAAGGGATACTATGGGTACGAAGGGATAAAAATGGTACCAACAAAACGTCTATAGCTAGAATGATGAAATTCGGTGTGTACCTAATTGCGTAGACATGTAAAATAATAATAAAAGTCGTACTCTTAAGGGGGTAAATTAGGAAAAATGGGATAAAAGTGGTACCAACCAAATGGTTCCAGCTAGAATCATGGAATTCGGCTGCACTGACACGCAAAAAGATTTTACGGAAAAAACTGTTTGAATCATGAAGTTAAGTTATTTTGCACTATGTACGTGAGATAATGGATTTTCAAAATTTGTACTTTTGGAATTTAAATAAATTGAAAATACAACCAAACTGTAGCACCCACTATCTACCAATATTTATGGTATTTATGCTTTTTGAAAATATAAATATAAGAATATTTATTTTTTGAATTGTAAACGTATTGGTAGCCTTTCCTCATTTTGAGGAATATTAAACTAGAATCAAGTTCAAAGCATGTACTACTTTCATGGAAAAGTTTGAACTTGATTTGAGAAAATATTGCTTTAGCGCTATACGGCGTTCAATTTCTCTAAATTTTAGTTCATTTTAACTCATTATAGGGTTCACTGTTTTCTGAGTGTAGAGCCTTACCCATCATCGAGTTGTTTAGCCTTTTGCCTTTCAATATCAACCCACATATCGAAAGGTTCTTATTCCGCATACCTTTTCCAGGTAAATAGAATGTGTTATTGACACACATTGAAATTTTAATATTCTTATTTCTTATGGAAGACATTTTTTAGTTTCCCACTATAGATAGTTCACTATAGTGGAAGTTCATATTATCGAGAGTTCACTGTATATATTATAATGTACATTGGAGGTGGGATAGTGCACGACTTTTCGATTTCGATACGCTAGAACCCCTAATTTCAAGACGTTCGGAAAAAATACATTAGCCCAAATATGGAGGTGTTAGGGTGGGAAAAAGAGTAAAAATACACAAAATCCCAAAAACAGCCTGGGAGTAGCCCCAGAATGAATAAATATAAGACCGACCCCCATTAATTTTCCCTTCCCAACTTTTTTGGGATACACATACTCTCTATCCGCACTCCTTAGGGGGCTCCATACCAAAATTAATTTTTTATAAACTTTGCTCCCACCGTTCTAACTGCCCCAAGGGGGCCCAATTCAGCTCCGATATTTTCTCTGAACATACCTCCCCTCTTTCTTCAACACCTATACATTTTTAACTATTGTTATCGTTTTTATAATCAACATTTTTATGATTGAATTTAATCTTAATTATTTCTGCTATAAATCAATAGTTTAATAATAATAATAATTAATAATAATATAAATTAGATGATTTTCTGGTTATGTACGCTCTTTATTTGGTGATTATAATTGGTTGCCTATCATCATCATCATTGGATGTCTATCCTTGGGGTTATTCCAAGTCAAAGGACTATGTCAATAATTTCGTTTGCCCCCAAAGTCTCGTGACCTCACTGCACCTATCTTTTTCTTGTGGGGTTATTTCATCTGGAAGTTTACAAACCAAATCAAAAAATGGATGATTTAAAGCAATGCATTCGAACAACAATTGAGACAATTCTTACTGCAACTCTGCAGGATGTAATGAATAATGAATTTTGCACATACGTCACCGGCTATCGTCATGTCATTCTATTTTATTTATCTAAATTCTTTTATTTTTAAACCCGTTAAAAAGGTTTAATAAAAATGTATCGGTTGTCAAATGAACAAAGAAAAAGTAATTTACATGAATTAAACAAAAAGTTATTTTAGTTTCTTAATGTAGTGTCATTCATCAGCCACCCTGTATAAGATTCAAGAGGAGATTGGTTTATATTTCTATCTGTTATATATAAATTAGAATCGACTATGAAAAAGTACTGGTTATTTTTTCAAATTTCAGGTTTTATTCGGAAGTTTGAATTTTGTCATTTAATAATGGAACACAATATCATTCATGTGGCTACCACGACTGGCTCGACAGTATCTCATCCGATCAACCCAATTTTTCAGTACATGACCCAGCCAAAAATCCAAACCAAACAGTGACTCGTTGTGGAAGCATTGGATTATCAATAGTCACGTGTTGGTTCTCTGAACCCCATATGCGGCAATTTTGCTTATTGACATAGCCACCGAGATGAAAATGAGCTTCATGAAGGCCGATCTCTTCTCGAAAATTTTCTTACAGTTTGCCTTAAAGACTCATTACTTTGGAAGTAAGTTTTTAATATTTCCCAATTTTGTTCGAGCGTATAGCGTCACATTTTGCAAATGTCAAGTACAAACCAGAAAATAAAAATACAAATGAATGTTATTCTACCTTTCAAATTCAAAGTAATCGGCAGTTCAAATTAAAAATGGTCCACCCTCATATTTGTTGGTTCAGATTTTTAAACATAAATTAATATATTTACTGTACTATTCGAAATCACTTAATGTGAAAGTGAATGCATTTGAATTTTGTATGTATATATCTATTTGAAAAAGGAACAATCCCTATTTTCATATTTCTGTGTCTGCATTCTGCTCCGTTCAATTTTGTTTTTATGCTCTTATCAATTTCTGTTCATAAATAAAAATTTTATTATTTTCACTTCTATTGCTATTACAAAAATGATTTTATTACCTATAACAAACCTTAATCTGCTGTTCGTTCCAATCATCTCGGTATGTATGTATGTGTGTGTGTTTCTCTTTTGCTAAACTATTTTCAGATTTTACGACTCCAGCACAAATATACCACCAAGCCAGGCAGGGCAACCTGGAACATCACAGATGATGATGATGCCCATGATGATGCTGATGACGACGACGACGACGAAGGAATAAAATCGCTTCTGCCAATTTTAAAATTCCGATCAAATCTAAAACGAAATATTCAATAAAAATTCCTTATGGAATAATTTCAATTACGGCGACTACTGTGTGCCAAGCCAAATACATGATTTCTCCACAATGGTGGAATGCCTGGAGAATCAGAGAAGAAGACGATAGAAAAAAAAATAAATGATAGCAGTGTTAGTAGACCATTGGACCACATGGTGGAGTAAGCCGTTGAGGAGGGAGGGGACTGCTGGTGTTGTAGGTGAAACACGGGCAGATATGAAATGATTATGGGCGAAATGAAATCACTTTTTTATTGTTGTTGAAATTATGAGGACGACGACGACGACTGTAAATGTGAAATGAATATAATCAGCTTTAAACCAAGAGGGAAGATGCAGGAACGTAGCAAAGTGGAATGAATGGAGTCAAAGGTAGAGCAAGACTTGTAAATAATACAAGGACTGGAATTTTCCCTTAAAAATCCCTAACATTTAAAGCATGAACACGCAAAATAAATCCATAATAACTTTTAAGGGTTGAAATGGGAAAAAAGGGATAAATATGGTACCAAACAAAAGACAACAAATATTCGCGTGAACACGTAAAATAACTTTTAAGGGTTGATATTGTACAAAAAGGGATAAAAATGGTACCAAACAAACGACAACAAATATTCACGTGAACATGCAAAATAACTTTTAAGGGTTGAAATAGGACAAAAGGGATAAAAATGGTACCAAACAAACGACAACAAATATTCGCGTGAACACGTAAGGGTAGATATAGTACAAAAAGGGATACAAATGGTACCAAACAAACGACAACAAATATTCACGTGAACACGCAAAATAACTTTTAAGGGTTGAAATAGGACAAAAGGGAAAAAATGGTACCAAACAAACGACAACAAATAGCCACATGAAATCCAGTGTGTAAGTCCCTCTAATTCGTGGACATGTAAAATAGTGGAAGTTTGCGAAATTCGTACTTTTAAGGGGGAAATGAGAAAAAGGAATAAAATTAGTACCGACCGATTAACTGCACCAAAATCGAAAAGTCCAGTGCAAAAATTCCTCTAACTGCGTATACTGCGAAAAATAAAAATATATTTCCGAATTCGTAATTTTAAGGTTAAATAATAATAAAAGGGATAAAATTAGTACCGAAGAAAATTGTTGCAGCTAGAATCATAAAATTCGATGTGCGTGCATATTTCTCTGCATAGAAACTCAAAATAATGAAATATTTCGATTTCGTACTTTTAGGATCAAAATGGAAAAAGGGATTAAATTAGAGTCATAAAATTCAATGTCTGCATTCCTTTGGCTTCATATGGGCGTGAGATAAAAAGATTTTTCGATTTTCGTACTTTTAGGGTCAAGATGCGAAAAAGGGATTAAATTAGTACCGACCAAATGGCTGCAGCTATATTTATAAAATTCGGTTTGTACATTCCTCTGACTGCATAGACACGCAAAATGAAGGATTTTTTTCGATTTTCATATTTTTAGTGTCAAAATGGGTATAAAGGGATAAAATTGGTACCGCCCAAATGAGATTAGCTAGTCTCAGAAAATTTTATGTGTACATTCCCCCCGTCTGCATAGACGCGCCAAATTATGAGATATTTCCATTTTCGTACTATACAGGTTTAAAAGGGGATTAAAATGGTACCAGCCAAATGGTTGATGAAGTAGAATCATGAAATTCGGCGAATACATTGGGTCAAATAGGGGATTAAATTGTTACAGGCCAATTGGTTGAAGCTAGAATCATAAAATTTCACACCTGAGGGTATAGACGCGTAAAATAAAGGTTTTTTCGATTTTCATATTTTTAGGGTCAAAGTGGGCATAAAGGGATTAAATTGGTACCAGCCAAATGACTGAAGTTATAATCATAAAATTCGGTGTATACATTCCTCTGACAGTATCGACACGCGAAATAAAGAAATCTTTCGATTTTAGTACTTTTAGGGCGAAAATGGTCAAAAGGGATTAAATTAGTACCGGCGAAATGTCTACAGTTAAAATAAATAAATAAAATTCGGTTTCTACATTCCTCTGACTGTATAGACTAGCACAATAAAGAGATTTTTCGATTTTCGTACTTTTAGGGTCAACTGATGAAAAAGGGATAAAAATGGTACCGGGCATTTTTCGTACTTTTAGGGTCAAATGATGAAAAAGGGATAAAAATGGTACCGGGCAATGGCTGCAGTTAGAATCATAAAATTTTATGCGTGCATTCATCTGACTGCATACAAGCGCAAATTATAGAGATCTTTCGATTTTCGAACTTTTAGGGTCAAAATGCGGAAAAAGGGATTAAATTGGTACCCACCAAATGGTTGCAGCTAAAACCATAAAAATCGGAATGTACACTTCTCTGACTGTGTAGACGCGCAGAATAAAGAAATCCATCGACTTTGGTACTTTTAGGGCTAACTTAGGGAAATAGGGATTAAATTAGTACCGGCCAAATGGTAAAAGATAGAATCTTATAATTCGATGTATACATTCCTCTCACTGCATAGAAGCGAAAAATAAAGGGATTTTTCCAAATTCGTTTTTTTGGGTCAAAATCAGAAAAGGGGGTAAAATTAGTACCGAAAAAATTTCTGCAGCTACAATCATAAAATTGGACGTGGACTTTCTCCTATCAGTGTACACACGCAATATAAAAGATTTTTTCGATTTTCATATTTTTAGGGTCAGAAAAAAGAACGGGGATAAAGGGGATAAAAATGGTACCAATCAAAAGGCTGCAGCCATAATCATGAAATTCCAATACAATACATTTATAGGTCCCGGATACAAATTTTTTCATGAAAATTTTAAAATTTGTGTGGGCCTCCCATTTCAGGCTCCCACCCTGGTTCCCCAAAGGTATCACCACAACTCATGCGAGCACGCCACCAGCACAGCGCAGCGCAGTACGACAAGATAATGTCGGCAAAAAAGGCAAATGCCCCACGTTCTCCTTCTTTCATCGATTTACTTACAATTTCTTTGGCTACAAATGAAGGCAATCATAAGCAACAATTTATTAAAACGGATACGGAAGTTCACAAAAGTCGGGTTGGCAGAAAGTATTGAAAGGAAGAAGAGGAAAAAAAAAAAACAAAACCCAGAGCAAGCAACCATCATCAACATCATCGGCATCGGCATCACATGCAGCATTTACAGCCATAATCATGGGTAAGTTGGCAAGAAAAAAATAAAACGAACAAGAAGAAATCAAAGATCATAAAGTTAGAGATATGAACGAAGGCAGGCAGACATAGATTTTGTATGCAGACAGTGCAGTGCCAGCATCAACATTTCGTCTGTCTGCCCTTCCATCCGTCCGTCCTTGTCTCTGACGGTGTGATAATCACAAACACGCTCATATTGAGCGGAGGGAGAGGGAACAGAACAGAAGTATAAAAAAATTATGCCACACATTTAAAGAAGCACAACATAAATAAGTTTATGTGTGATTGCAATAAAGTTCGCGTTAAATAAACGCCTTTATGGCCTCAATAAATGTTCATATGTATGCGAAAAGGAAAAAAGTCCATCTTGACAGGGATTCAAGGAGGAGTGTGGCAACACACACACTCGTGTGTGTTGTGCCGCCACAAGCCTCCCTCATGTAATTTTCACAAATTAAACATTCAACTTTCTTATCGACATCTTTGCAGGTGTTGCAAAATGTTGCAAATAAAGTTAACCGAGCAAATATTGGCAATACGGGGGGAAATGTGAACAAGTGAAATATTCCTGTATTGAAATTAAAGGAAATCATTTATGGCAATTTTGTTGTCGCTGTGGCGTTGTTTGTCAGCCATAGATGTTGAGCAGGGATTTGCGAGGCATGATAGAGTGTGAACTTAACAAAAATCGGGTGCAAAATTATAAATCATGTAAAAATTTCGGCATTGTGTACCAATCACACTTTACCCGTCTTGAATAATGCTTCGCGTTTAAGTCAGTTGAAAAATATTTTTCCGCCAAATCGCTCGACTTTTTCTGGAATATTGAACTTTTTCAAAAAAAAAACAACATCATCTAAGGAAATCAATACTTTCAGAGGATTCAAGGACATAGACCACTTTCATTGTACTCAAAAGTGAAAAAATCAAACATTTGAAAATGGTTATATTTATCAAAAATATTTTTGTATTAGAAAAAAATATTTCCTTAATGAAATATTTTATTTGAAGACAGTAATTAAAAAAAAAATATATCGTATATTTACATTTTGTTCGCCTAGAATCTTTATATTGAAATAGTTATTTACTTTTTAAATAATTTAAATTTATATGAGATTGTCTGAAAAATGGATCATAAAGAAGTAATCTTGGTTTTTGAATATTTTTTTATCAAATTTGTTTCACGGTTTACTTTGATCTGCATAAGCTTTATGCGGAGCAAAGTAAACTGTGTTGAAGGGGTTGGTTATGTTGCGTTAGAGTGGCTTCTTTTGTGAGGAGGGAAAAAATGTTGTTGACTAAAATGAAATATTGGCTTGTTTTATGTGTTCTCCCAAAATATTTCGCTTTTATCATTGTCCGTTCGTGAGCTGAACACGTTCAAAATAACCTACATAAATCAGGTTTTCCTTGAAAAGAATTCGCGATGAGAATGGAATGGAGATAAAAAACCGCAAGAAATTAAAATCCGACCCGAGCCTTATCAAACCATAATAAAAACTTGCACTTTAGTTCGATTTACGTTTTTAGGAGCTCGAGATAAAGAAAAAAGAATTGATAAAGAATTGCAATTTTTTGACTTTTCTAACCCATAAGGGCCACAATTTTTTTCATACTGTTAATACTCAATGGGTTGAATGTGAAGTAAAAACTGAAATATGTAACCCCATATTTGCATCGTAAAGACATTCTAGTCTTATAAAGGGTGATTTTTTAAAAGCTATAGGAAAGTTTTTCAAAAAAAAACACATAAAATTCAGAAAAATGCATGAAATCTTTATTTGAATCGATAGTACGGTCCATATAATTTAATGTTTGAAGATTACTTCATGCAAATGTTGACCTTGACTGCGCCTCAAATGGTCCTTCCGCTTAGTCCAATTTTGGCATACTCTTTCCAACATTTCGGCCGGTATCTCACGAATAAATGCTTCAATGTTGTCTTCCAATGCGTCAATTGAAGCGGGCTTTTCTGTATAGACATGAGACTTTTTTTGTATGCATTGGTAGCTCTTGCAATGCTTCTGGCTGATATTAACTCCAAAATTGATAATTCTGCCTATTTACGTACCCATTGAGCCAAAAATGAGCTTCGTCGCTGAACACAATTTCTTTCTGAATGAACACAATGAACTTTCTTAACAGAGCACGCATTTTGATAATAAAATTCAATAATTTGCAAGCATTGTTCGTTTGTAAGACGATTCATGGTTAAATTATAGACCAAACTGAAGATGTTTGACAGTGAAACAAAACACGAAACGTGCGTCAGCTGTTTAAACCAGTATTGCCAAAAAGATAATAGCTAAATAATCACCCTTAATAAAGCTAATTTTTGGAAAGAAATTCAACCATTTCAAATTTCCCTCCTAAAAATTAAAACATGTATAATCACATAATATTTTTAAAGGGGAACAAATTGAAATGGTTTTTAATGATAAATTAACATAGATAGACGCATGAAATTTAAAGTATATTTAGCAGATGTTCTTCTCTTTCATTTGATACCCATATCGCCATTTTATTACACGCAAAAGTACGAAACTAAATTATTGAAACATGTATATCCTTTGGAAATTAAAAGTCCTGTAAAAAAGACAAACGACCACGGAATAAAATCTCGTTCTGGGGAGGGAAATCATGTCGCACGGTTTTCCTGTAACATCTTATGTGAAGTTTTCCTCCCAATTTATCCATTGAAATACCAAAATTTCAGATGTTTTTTATTCCAAAATTAGCATTTTGTAAGACTAGAATGTGATTACGATGTAAATAACCCCATATTTCAGTTTTTACATTAAATTTAACCCACTAAGAACCAACAGTTAGAAACAAATTGTCGGCCCTTAATGTGTTAGGAAGTTCTTAAAATTGTAATTGGTGATAAATACCTCTTGAACGATCCAACAAAACCACAAATCGTACTAAAAATATGGAGGTTTTATAAAAAATATATGGAAGTTTTTATAAAAAATGCACTATAAATTGCATAAAAATTCTAAATTACTAAATACTAAAATTCTGCCCTCTATTCTGGGTTAAAATGCAAGTTTTTGATATGGTTTGATAAGGCTCAGACCAGATTTTAATTTCTAGCAGTTTTTTTCTAAGGTTATTTTAATCGCGTCCAACGGACAATGATAAAATCGAAATATTTTGGGAGAGCACATAAAACAAGCCAATCTTTCATTTTAGTCGGGAACATCCACAACATTTATTTTGAAGCCACTCTAATGTTGCGTCGCGCTACGTGGGGTACTGTATTCTAAATTCCATAACTACTGACACAGTTAAGATACGTACGAAGATGACGCACGAAGATGCGTTTGCATGGTATTTTTTTTGAATTTATAAATTCATAAAAAATAATTTAATTAAAGACAATCTTTTTTTGACAATAACAAATTTAAAAAGTGAAATATTTAATTTTTGATTTTAATAATTTTGTCTCTAGAATCTGCCCAATGTGTTTACTTTCTATTGCAATTTAAGGGAGGAATGAGACAAAAATTGATAACAATGGTACTAATTTAAGTAATGAAGCTATATTCGTCAAAATCAGTATTTGCATTTCTCTGACAACGTAGACTTGCAACATAAATGGAATTTTCGAAATTTGTACTTATGAGGGGTGAGCGGGACAAAACTGGATAAAAACGGTACCAAGTCAAGTATTACAAACGTGAAATTTGGTATGCAAATTCCTCTCACCGCATAGATACGCAATTTAAATACATTTTTGTACTTTTAAGGGGCTAGCGAAACAAAAATTGATGGAAATGGTACCAACTAAATTGTTGAGTAGTTTTTTTTAGCCATGTTAAAAAAAGTATTATATATGCATTTTGTAATTTGTTTTAAATTGGCCCGATGGCTTTGAATTACAAGTTGAAGTAAATAAATCAAAAAAATAAATCGTGAAAATTTATATGCAAATTCCTCTGACCACGTAGAAGCGTACTAAAATTTTTCAAAATTTTAACTTTTACGGGATAAAAATGGTACCAATTTAAATATTGCAGCTATAGTCGTAAATGTTAGTGTGTAAATTTCTCTGACAACGTAGAAGCGCAATCTATGTATATGGATTTTTCCAAAATGTTACTTATGAGAGGTGAGCAGGACAAAATTGGTTAAAAATGGTACCGACTAAAGTATTGTAGCTAGTATCGTGGAATTCGGCGTGTTCAACGTAGACGGGCAACATAAATTAATTTTTTGGAATTTGCACATTTAAAGAGTGGGCGGGATAAAAATGATACCAACTAAAGTATTACACCTAGAATAGAAGCGCACTAATATTGAAATAAGTATTAAAATAATTGTTGATTGTATCCTTTGGAAATTTGTAGTCCTTTTATGGGGCAACAGGATGAGAAAATGAAAAAGTAAAAACGCCAATTAACTCTATTTCACTTAGAGTTTCGGATGTATATCATCTGGTTGAAGTGTAATATGGGCTGTCGGACAGTGTAATATCTAAATTAATATATTTTATTTATTTTTATCAACGTAAACGAATTTGTGTTTTTCCCTGTTTGCTTGTTACTTATCCTCGGGAGCTTGAAATTTTTACAGAATCTACTGAAACGGTGGTGAAAATAGGCTATATATATCGAGCCCTTAGCGCCGAATTATCGTAAGCGACATTTTCTGAAAATATTTTTTATTGTGGAATTTAAAATTTTATGGTCTGATACATAAATAAAAATTGTCAAAATGTCAAAATTGTTAAAGTTTATATAAAAAAACGGGGCTAAGATTTTATCGTAAGTCGATGCTCACATTTTCAAAGAAAGCAATTTTATCGTAAGCGACAGTTTATGAATTTAGGTAAAAACTGTCAGATAATGTAAGAGATATTTATAAATGTTTTAGATAGGTCTATCAATATATAGATGCAATAATAAGTGTATTTTTATACCCTCGGCCATAGAATGAAGTGTTCGTCTGTTGGTTGAAAGTACGATAGGTTACGAACGAACTAAGCTAAGAGGTTTGAAGTTTATATATTTTCTTATCGATCCAGAAGAAAAAAGTTTACCCACAAGAACTGAAAGTAGCTCTAAATTATTGTCTTTTTGGATAACGCAAAACCTTTTTGTATGATTTGTTCCTTATATACAATAATTTAATATACTTCTTGGACTATTCGTATATTAAGCCAAATACTATATAGATGGTTTTGGTATCATTTCCCTATTATTGTGGGTAAACGTTTACATTTATTTAGTTCAAATAGTGGTAAATTTTACAAAAGAAACATAATATTTAGCTTAAAATAGTGATCAAAATGGGCACATTGCCCACAATTCTATAGAGTTAAAGAGTAAATTTTCGTAGAAGTGTAGTAATATTACAGGAAAATATAATTTTTTTAATATAGCCAAGCCAAAACAAATAAAAATATAGAAAAAATAATTTTAGAAATAAATATAATATTTTTATTATTTCAAACCACGCTTATAAGACAAGGCTACCAACACGTTTACACTATATATAACGAAGTAATACTTCAAGTCAATTTATAAAATAAATATATAATATTTATATTTTCAAAAAAGCTTACATACCATAAATATTGTTAGTGGATGCTACAGTTGCAAAATAATGATTCAACCAACTTTTTATTTTGCAGAGCAATGTATACACCGAATTCCATGATTCTAGCATAGATCATTTGGTTATTTTTTATTTGGTCATTTTTTATCCCCCTTTACGTATTTTACCCCCTTAAGAGTACGACTTTATAAAATCTCTTTATTTTACGTGTCTACGCAATTAGCGGGGTGTACAAACCGAATTTCATCATTCTAGCTGTAGCCGTTAAGTTTGGAACTATTTTTATCCCTCTGTACACATTTTCGTGTCTGCACCGTCAAAGGAATGTATACTCCGAATTTCATGACTCCAGCTGCGGTTATTTTGTTGGTACTATTTTATCCGCTTTTACCATTTTAACTCCAAAAAGTCCGAATTTCGAAAAATCCCTTTATTTTGCGTGTCTACGCAATCAGAGAAATGTATACACCAAACTTCCTAGCTCCTTTCGTTTAGTTGCTAGCGTGCTTTCAATAGACGGACGGAAGGTCATGGCTAGATCGTCTTAGAATTTTATGACGATGACGAATATATATACTTTATATGGTCTCAGGTCGATATTTCAAGGTGTTACAAACGGAATGACAACGTTAGTATACCCCCATCCTGGAGGTGGAGGGTATAAAAACTTCAGATTTCGTTAAGAACGTTAACATAACATTTTTGCTTTCCGGTCATACAATGATGCCAGTAGATTCTAAACATAGAATCATTTTGTAAAGGAAGAATAATTTGGGCCCCTTCAGAGTGGCCGACCGTAATTACAAATTCCCGCACGATACCGAAGTGTTATGAAAGTATTTTACTAAATCATTTAGATTTTAAGGACTGGAATTCATTTTCTACAGCATTTCTACCGCCAAACATTAAAATAAAATTTAATTGTTTGAGATCGGCACATTTTGAAAAACTGTGATTTGCGCAAAATTTAAATATGAATATTTGGCAGATGGTAAGGTGGATGAAAAATATTAATTTAATTATTCGTTCAAAGAAAAATTCAATATCGATATTACCTAAAAACTTTTACATGAAATTTAACTATTAATAATGTGTCTAAAATAGTTTGTTATTAACGGTTTGAATTACACTGTGCAACATTTTTGAAGTCATTTCAAAATAACCATATACGGACACCGCTACATGATAAAAGACCAAAAAAAAAAGACCCGTGTTTTTTTTCCCCCCCAAGTTATGCACTTTTTTTTTATGGGCCCCCAGAGATTTGAGGCCTCGGTGTAATTTTTGGAAAAAAGTGATCATATTCTCAGGCTCATATCTTGCAAACCGTTCGGAATTTTGATTTACTCTCTGAGGCAAAGTTCTAGCTCTTGTCATAAAGAACAAAAATTGTGAACATATAAAATCAAAAAAACTTCATCTTCAAGGTCAAAATCGCACCGTTTAGGTAGCGCTTAGGTAGCCGCAAAAGTGAAAAATTGTTTATTCCAGTATTTCTTACCCACACGACATCATCGATGCCATTCAACAAACAACAACAAAGTCGTCGGTCCAAAAATTTGCACTAACAAAACACATGACAATTCAAAGCAGCGAAGTAGTCGCAATCCATTTGTACCAACAACATTAACAACACATATGTAGCCGCAGCACACAATATAAAAGTGACACGACGCTCACATTGAGGCAGTACACAGCGCTACGTCAACGAGAACTCAGCGGACAAAGTTACAGAAAAAGTGCTACAGCATAATTCACACACAACATTGGGAACATTTTCAATTTTTCAATTTTGCGGCTACCTAAGCGCTACCTAAACGGTGTTAAGAATAATTCCTAGGAAGTTCATATGTTCTAGAAAGTTGTTTATTGAGATCTTAGGTACATTTTTGTAGTTGATTGTTTCCCTGAATTTTCAGCGGTTTGCTACCTATGGACCTGAACAGGGGAAAAAAGGTTTAAAAAAATCGAATTTTTTTAAGTTTTTTGCGATTTTGACCTTGAAGATGAAGTTTTTTTGATTTTATATGTTCACAATTTTTGTTCTTTATGCCTCAGAGAGTAAATCAAAATTCCGAACGGTTTGCAAGATATGAGCCTGAGAATATGATCACTTTTTTCCAAAAATTACACCGAGGCCTCAAATCTCTGGGGGCCCATAAAAAAAAAGTGCATGACTTTGGGGAAAAAAAACACGGGTCTTTTTTTTTTTGGTCTTTTATCATGTAGCGGTGTCCGTATATTCGTGTTGCACTGTGTTACTTTACTGTTCATTTTCCCTTTATAAAAGTATTGTTATTTTTATAAAAAAAGTGTGTTTTTACTAAAATTTTGAGGTTCAATCGAAAAAAAACTTATATTGTAAGCGCCACAGTTTTTTCTGTATTTGTAGCCGCAAGTACAATATTTGTATCGCAAGCGCCAAAAGTACCGTATGATGTAAACAAATGATTAATTTTTAATAAAAATTCGTTGGGTACGGCGGAATTAAAACATTTTGCATTAAAACATATTTCATTTTATGCAAATATTTCAAAATAATCAATAAAAACCTTCTCCTGTAAAATGTGTGTTTTGGCGCTTGCGATCATTCCGCTCTAAGGGCTCGATATGTTTTCTTTAATAATTTCAGTGAAAAATTTTCAGTACTTTATTATCACAAAATCTGATAGTGCAAAAAATTAAAAAAAATGTAAGTTACTTTTTTCAGACTTGTTTTGTTATTCATTTTATAAATAAACGAAAAAATGTCATTCTGAAAATTTTTAACTAAAATTCGGGTTGATTTAAAATAAATCGTAAAAAATAGAAATCTTCATTTCACCACTTCGAAACTCAGATAATAACTAAAATAGACATCTAGAACACTACTTTAAAGTTTAAAAAAAATAATGTAATCATTTCGTAAATCAAAGTAAAATAAATAAAATTGTTAAAATAACGGCTATACCAGAAATTTAAATTGCCTTCAAATGGGTCAAGTATTTCAGGAGTTACAGGCGGTTGAATGATTACACCTTTTAGAAAAAAATTTAATTTAATTTTTCCACAGTTAAATTGATCAGAACTCATGAAAAAAATAATCTAATTTTTTTTCCAAAAATACGTGTACAACATTTTTATGAGAAGAATACATACACAAACTTTCAAAGCAATTTTGGGAGGGTTATTTGAGTACTAGCACAGTTTTAAATAAATGGGCGGGTCTCTACTTCTACGAAGCTAAAATCTATTACTAAATATCTTCATTTCTTGGAGACCTGTTGCGTTGAAATATTGTCTGATTTCATTTAGTAATAATTTGCGTAGTTGTGCAAAAATGGGTTGCATTGGGAATCTCTTATCAGAGATTCCAGTAAATGAGAGAGAGAGTATTAATGTTCGTGGTTGTACATTAAAAGAGCGGTATTGGAAGCTGGGCGTGGTACTTCCCATATGAAATTAAAAAGATATTATCTTATATATTAATTATTATGACACCGATAGTCATGTAAATGTTTGAGAGTTCACTGAGTATTAATGTGCACTTCTATCACACCTAGATTCCTGAAATTTTAAAAAATTTAAAAATAGACGAAAAAATCGGTAAAATCCACAACTATTTTGAGGCCAGCTGAAAGAAATAATATTTATCATGAAACTTAGGAGCGTCATACTGACATTATTATCTGTTTATAAAAAATATTTTAAAAAATCGAAGAGGTGCTTGTTTGTTTATTAAAAAATTACAGGGAATTAAAAAAATATGTTTTTAAGATTTGATGATTTCATATTTTCTTCTACCAGAAAAAAAGTTACGAATTTTTTCGATCCAACCAAATTTCCTAAAATTTCTAATTTTTGAAAATCGGGAAACGCAGTTCTATTTCCCTTATTGAGAAGTGCCAATTTCTGGAATTAGTCATTACACGAGGGGGAGCACCTATAGGATATCTATTTTAAAAGACTTGATTTGTGGGACCTTGATGAAAATTGCTAACTACTATACTATAGTACTGATCAATATGAAACAGAAGTTTGATTTTTTAGTTTATATTTTACAAATAATAATATACAAAATTCATACCATTTTGGGACACGAACTTTAATAACATGTAATCGTGAATCTACAGGAGATATCATAATGAAATTTTGGAATTACCCCTAAAATAATGGGTAACAAGTTTTTGAATTTTTCTTCCAAAAAAATATCCAAATTCCCAAAGTGTTAAAAATGTTTTCTAAAATTTGAAATTTGTTTTACTGATGTAATATTTTTTATTTTCCCCTCCTATTAAAACCTTGTCTGCCAAAACCGCCACACCCTGTGCCAACAACTCCCCATAGAAATTAGTATGATATGATTGCAACACACATTCACATGCGACGTGCGTAACTTCCAACAATTTCCCTACGCTAATAACGACATAGCAAATAAATACATTCATTCATTCGTATACATTCTTCATTCCTATGAGTTATCCTGTGATCCTTTGGCATTTTGTGCTAACACTGAACAAGGTGAAATAATGTTTGGTGAAATGTAAATAATTTTATTTATATTCAATGTGGAGTTCTTTGCCATTTTTCCCATGTGGGATGGTTTTAATATTCACATCGTTACACACCGTCACAGAGCGGACATGAATGAATGAGCGAATGTTTCAAGTTTTCCCTGCTCCACCTAGCGCTAAACTTTGTGGTATTTAAAATTTTCTTTGCGTGTGTGTGCGTATTCTCAAAGGAAATTATATTTTTATGAATTTATTTAAATTTTGATTAACTGATGTATATGTATGAAAGTTGAATGTTAGATGTTGGCATTTGATGGTAGGCTGTTAGTTAAATGATTTGTATGAGGGCCGTCACAGAAGCAAAGAAAATACAAGAAATTTAATGAAATCCATGTGGGTGAAGATCCTGTGATAGGTCGACAAGATTCGACAACTTTTCAAGGTAATTGGAATTTTTTCGAATCTTTCAAACTTTATAACAGATTTTTGATCCGGTTGAAAAAATAATAATGTTGGTTTTTAGTTAACACTATGCAACAAAAATTTTGTCGATTTATTAATTTTTTTGTATTATTTTATTTATTTATTATGAACTAGCAGTACCCGTTGCTTCGCACGCGAAAAAGCCAGGTATTTGTTATTAGTTTTATCCGTCTCTGTTTTAGGATAGTATTTCTTTTCTAAAATAGTAAATTAGAAACATAGCACTCATATACAGCCAAAGGAATGTGCTTGTCGATGTGCACTATTTTAGCTGAACTCCCTTCGTATATATATTTTTTATCATTTTCTACCCAGTTTTTAATAAAAAATTACAACCGCAGAGCCTTTTATTCAAACAAAAAAATCCATTTTGATGGCGCTTCCACCTGGTCAGAGGAATTTATATACTAAATTTCATGATACTAGCTGTAATCCTAAAGTTGGTACCACTTTTATCCCTTTTTGTCCCGCTCTCCCCTTAAAAGTACAAATTTTCGAAAAAACGTCGTCAGAGGAATTGACACACCAAATTTCACGACTATAGCTGCAATACTTAAATTATTACCATTATTATTCCTTTTTGTCCCTCGTAACCTTTTAAAGTAAAAATTTTGAAAAATCCAATTTTAATGCGCTTATACAGGTCAGAGGAATTTACATACCAAATTTCACGATTCTAGCTGTAATACTTTATTTGGTACCATTTTTATCCGTTTTCTCCCGCTCGCCCCTTAAAAGTACAAATTTCGAAAAATTCAATTTTTCTTCGGTTCTATATGGCCATATCAAATTCGGTTCTACACATTTTACGATTCTAGCTGTAATACATTAGTTTGTACCATTTTTATCCCTTTTTGACCCGCTCGCTGCTTAATAGTACAAATTTCGAAAAATCCAATTTTACTGCGCTATATATGGTCAGAGGAATTTACATACCAAATTTCACGATTCTATCTGTAATACGTTAGTTGGTACCATTTTTATTTTTTCACGTTAACCACTTATAAGTATAACCCTTAAAAGTACAAAATGCATTTATTTTCCGCTTCTATGTGGTGAGAGGAATTTACACACCAAATTTCGCGACTATAGCTGCAATACTTTAGTTTGTACCATTTCTATCCCTTTTTGTCCCGAGCAACCCTTTAAAGTACAAATTCTACATGGTCAGAGGAATTTACATACCAAATTTCGAGATTGTAGCTACAATACTTTAGTTGGTACAATTTGTATCCCTTGTATCCCGCTCACCCCATATAAGTATAAATTTCGAAAAATCAATATATTGGAAGTCTACGTTGTCAGAGAAATGTAAATTCCGATTTGCACGATTCTAGCTGCAATTCTTAAATTGGTACCATTTGTATCCCTTTTTGTCTCTTTCCTCCCTTAAAAGTACAAATTTCGAAAAATCCCTGTTTGTAGCTCGTCTGCATGGTAATTGCAAGGAACACACCGAATTTCATGTTTCTAGCTACTGTCGTTTAGTCAGAACGAAGGTTCGATTTGTATCCCTTTTTGGGCCATTTTACCCCCTAAAAGTACGAATTTCGTAAAACCCTTTCATAGTCGACGTCTACGTCATATTTGGGAACTACCCTGAAAATTTCATGACACTAGCTTCAGCCGTTTGATCTGGGGGCTTGTCAATGATAAGTCAGTCAGTCAGTCAGCAACTCTTTTATATATATAGATTACAATGCAAAGTAAATTTATATTCTTATTTTGGGTTCAGGGATCATTAGACCATTGTAGCTAGTTATTGCAGCGATAGGCCAGAGCCTCTGGTGGGAATCGAACCCACAACCTCCACGCTGATGGGATATTTAGGTTTTCAAAACTCGAAAATGATATTAAAAAGAAAATTTTATGGTATATATTTTTTTAATTGTGCTAATATTCCAATTTTCGGTGAAGGTACCTTAAATATTTGTATTATCATTTTGAGGACAAATGTAGAAGTTGTGATACTGTTTGTAGAAACAATTTTTTAGTCATGATTTAAGAGTGATTTAGGAACAGACTTAAAAAATAAAATAAATTATTAAATTAAATAAATAAATTATTTTTTTAACAAAAAAAAAAATCCATTTTTTTATGGCGCGAAAAAATCATAAAAAATAGAAAAAGTCGGTAAAAAGTATTTTGTTTTATGCTTTAATAGCTAACACTATGTTTATATGTAAAAAATCTATGGATAAATGTAGAAGTTTTAATACTTTTTGTAGACGCAAAGGTTTTTTAGTTTTTCTTTAAATTGCGCGAAAAATTCCTTTAAAAATTAGATAACAGAATTTATTTTAGTTTGTAATAGCTGGCATTTTAGCAAACAAAACAAGGTCTAGTTAATGAAAATCTATGTATAAATATAGAAGTTATGGTTCTTCTTGTAGAAGTACATGTCGTCTTCACATGTGACTCACGATTTTTTATAATTTAAAAAAATCTTTTGCGTCTATAAAAAGTATCTCAACTTATACATTAATTCATAAATTTCTTACATATAAACATACTTTTTCTATTTTTTATGATTTTTTTCGTGCCAGCAAAAATTTGATTTTTTTTTCGAAAAAAAAATATTTTTTCTCAAATTTTTGGAGACTGTTCCTAAACTACTGTTTTTATGTGAAAGAGTAAATGACATCATAATTAACTTTAATTGAATATAAAAGCGGGTACAATTGGACCAATATATCCAAAATGAGAGTTCAATTATTAAGGGTATCTACGACGAAAATTTTAATTTTAGTAAAAAAATGTGTTTGTTTTTATTTTATAAATCAGCATGCCTTAATGCGAACAACAAATGTGCCAGTTAGAATGATAATGGTCTAAGTCACACTTTATCCGTTCTGAGATATACAATGATTTATGTTTGGGTCAATTGAAAAATATTTTTTCATCGAAGCACAAATTTTTTCTCAGAATATCCTACTACTGCATCGAACTTTTATAAAAATAATCGACAACGTTGACACCTCTTAGGGAACCCCTACTCTCAGAGGACGCACTGACTTAGACCACTTTCTTTCTTCTCAAAATTGAAAATTTTTAATTTTCTTCGCAAAAACAATATATCCTTAACAGAAATGAAAGAAAACACAAATTATTTTATTTCAAAAAAAAATGAAAAAATGTATATATGTAAATATTTACAGGTTGTTCGTTTAGAAAATTTATATTGAAATTATTTTTTACTTTTCAAATAATTTCATTTTATAGGTTATTCAAATTATCTGAATCACCTAAAATGGGCATTATAAATAAAAAAATGTTTGTTTGCATCGTCACACATCAATATTAGTGGATATAGTGTGACTTGGGCCATTTTCAAACTAACACTAAAGTCAATTTTGGTGTGCATAAAATGTGAAATGTCATTGTAAGGGTACACTGAGAAAAAATGTTAAATACTGAAGCATACTAAAGTTGAGCCTGAGAAATGTACTCAAACTAAGTACATTTGTAGTTAAAATGGGTTAATAAAACACATTTTGAATAAATTTTACTCGATTTGAGTATGAACGTACTACATTCAAGTAAAAAATAAACTTAAATCGAGTAAAGGCATACTGGGTGCCAAACAGATACCAATTTCCTTAATTTTAGTACATTTTTACTGGAGTTTAGTACACTTTTTTCTGAGTGTACATTTTTTTATAAATGTCAGAAATAAAAGTTCTTAAAGTAGAGATCTGATCAAACTAAAGAGAAAAGTGGCATATCTCTACAAAAAGTATCATATCTACATTTATCTATAGATTTATTTAAAGAAATGTTTTTGCGTTAGAAGTTTAGCTATTAAGAAATAAAACAAAACAGGTTTTTGTGAAAAAAAGTAGATTAAAAAAAAACACTACGCCTTTTTCAATTGTAATTCACAAGACATCACTTGAAATTCAAAAAACACCAGTTGAAATACAAAAGTTCCATTTGCAATTCAAAAAATATCAATTGGAATTCAAAACTCGTCGTTTGTAATTCAAAAAACATCATTTGAAATTCAAAAAACTTCATTTGAAATTCAAAAAACTTCATTTGAAATTCAAAGCTCGTCATTTGCAATTCAAAACTCGTCATATGTAATTCAAAAGACACCATTTGAAATTCAAAAGTTTTCATTTGAAAATCAAAAATTATTCAATTTGTAATTCAAAAATTATTTGCAAGTCATTACATTTGCAAGTCATTACATACATTAGGTTGGGTAGCATTTAATTATTTCTGTAAATTTTAATATTCTGCTGTTTAGAAAACAGATTTACCCCCATTTAGATTGATGGATAGAAAGTCTGTGGAGTGAGGATATAAAAATAAGAACATTACCCATTGAGAAATTTGTTTCATAGATGTTATATAAACCTGCAATATAATTGGCATAAGCTTTGGTTAAAATAAAACTGATCAGTAAAAATGTAATATTGGAAATGGTTTTACAATCACTTTATACCTGTAAAATAGTTATGATTTGTTGTACATCCCACACAAATAATCCGACCCTAAGTAAAATGCAAGTCCTTATAAATTATTTGCAGATGCTCTCTGATCTGGTGAAGGTTATAAACTATATATGAAATTACCGACATTTTACATGATTATAATTATTAGTTGCTTATCATTTTACTAAATCTGTTTTCAAAACTGCAGAATATTCAAATTTGCGGAAAAAATGCTACCCCACCTAATGTATATTTTTCTTAAAAAAATTGTTTACATTCTTTTTTCAAATGGTGTATTTTGAATTACAAATGACGAGTTTTGAATTACAAATGACGAGTTTTGAATTTCAAGTGACGAGTTTTGAATTACAAATGACGAGTTTTGAATTTCAAATGACGAGTTTTGAATTACAAATGACGAGTTTTGAATTACAAATGACGAGTTTTGAATTACAAATGACGAGTTTTGAATTACAAATGACGAGTTTTGAATTACAAATGACGAGTCTTGAATTTCAAATGACGAGTTTTGAATTACAAATGACGAGTTTTGAATTACAAATGACGAGTTTTGAATTTCAAATGACGAGTTTTGAATTACAAATGACGAGTTTTGAATTACAAATGACGAGTGTTGAATTACAAATGACGAGTTTTGAATTACAAATGACGAGTTTTGAATTACAAATGACGAGTTTTGAATTACAAATGACGAGTGTTGAATTACATATGACGAGTTTTGAATTACAAATGACGAGTTTTGAATTACAAATGACGAGTTTTGAATTTCAAATGACGAGTTTTGAATTTCAAATGACGAGTTTTGAATTACAAATGACGAGTTTTGAATTACAAATGACGAGTTTTGAATTACAAATGACGAGTTTTTAATTTCAAATGGCCAGTTTTGAATTACAAATGACGAGTTTTGAATATCAAAAGGAATTTTTGAATTTCAATTGATATTTTTGGAATTTCAAATGGAATTTTTAAATTGCAAATGGTGTCTTTTGAATAACACTTGAAAATTGTGTAGTGGTCATTTAAAATTTTCAATTAGTATCGGTTATAAAAAAGTACTGATTATTATCTTTTTTTTTGGAAAGGTTGAACTTTGTCATTTAATAATGGAACACGACAATTTTCCACGTTAATTTTATTACAGTTGGCATTAAAGACTCACTACTTTGGACGTATGTTTTTAATATTTATCAATTATGTTCGAGAAAATATCAAACATAAACCTAAAATAAAAAAAAAATAAAAATGGATGTTATATTACCATTCAAAGTCAAAGAAATCCGTAGTTCAAATTTAAAATTTTAAATGGCCCACACTGTCCTAACATTTCGACTTGGACACGATTTTTTTTGTGTAATTAAAAGATTAGTGAATTGTGACCAACGATTTCGATTTAACCAAAAACAGAAACATTTAAGCGGGACTGGGTATGAAAAGGTGGGATGGATTTCCCACGAACATTTATGTATACATTATACCCTCACAGTTTAATTGCATTTAGCCCCATTGTAGCCATCGTCCAAACTTAACCTCCGAAATACTTCAGATAAACTTACGAGAAATTTAATTCAAATATGATCAAAATTGCCAAATTTATTTCCAAAAATCTTCCAAATTTTTCCACTGTGCAGCCGTTACAAATTGATTATTTAATTCCAAATCTTGTCCACTATCGCTTTACAAATTACTTTAGGGCTCAGCTAATGATGGTGCATCAAACCAAAATCAGTTTAGATATGGACATAGTTTTGATATAAATTTGGCTAGTTTTCAGGTGGACGGACATAGGGACTATCCGCCCCTATGATTGTATGATTTTAACTGAAATATGAGATTTCGACCGCCTTCTTCAAACAAGTACCAGAGTGCAACGGTCACTTTTACATTAACAATAAAGAGTATATATCTCAGAAAAATTCTAAGTTCCCAAGCGGGGAAAATTCTAAAGAAAAATGTGCTTCTCTTGCACTTTGCCTTAGACAAATAAATATTGGTCGCTGTGTTGTCCATTGATTGGCTGCAGGACATCACGTAGTCATATCGAAAAAATACCAAAAAAAATCCTTCACCGTGCGGTTTCTCTCTCCCTTTCGCTCTCTCGACAAAATGTGGAAATTGAAATGTTATTAAGTTCTTAATAACAAACCCGTTTGTAATTTCTGTAACAGCTTTATTCGAAATTGTATCCGTTTTTTCTTCTTCTTCTTCTTTGGATTGTTCCCTTTCGCCTTCCTGCTAAAATAAACAAACAAACAATATCCTTTTTTGTTTGAATGAAACCAAAATGAACAGAATAATCGCAACATGTCTTCGAGTTGTGTTTTTGTTTGCCAAAGGAAAGTCTTTTTGAGGAGCTGAGCAGAGACGACTTCATGATGACGATGGTGACGGTGATGATGTCGATGTTTGTGTTTGATAAGTAAACGAATGTCAGACATCACGTACGAAATATTTCACTTTGTGGTTGGGAAAAAGGAATGCGTTGCCTTTTTTATTCGGGAATGCAACAGGGCAGAGACTGAGCAGGCAGATGAAAAAGGAAAAATGTAAAATTGATTTTTTCTTAAAATCATCAAAATTTCAAAAATGTTTAACACTCTGTTTAAGCAATGTGAAGACCATCCTGTGTAGAAACAGGGTGTTCCGAAAATGTTTGATATTTATTAGTTGGTCTAGGCCCCTTGTTAGCCCTGTGCCTGACTACGGCCCTGTCATGTCTGCTGTCTTCATTCTCTGCATATATTGAAATGTCAATATTGGCAACCGCATTACAAAACACTCCAAAATACTACAGACAATAAATGGAAAAGTTTATTAGTGTTTTGTTGTTGTTGTTGTTCTTCACACTGTATGTACATGTTGTCCTGAGACAAAGTGTATTAAGTTTGGGGACTAGTCAGTCTAGAGACTGATATAAGAGGATTGTTTATGGCAAACGAGGATTGTACGTATTTAACAAAGAATGACAATTGGGGTTTTCAAGGAAACCCACGACGACATATCATCCATCCTGTTCCAAGGCAATTTCACCGCAACACTAACACAACATAAGACAAACTTACAAAAGATGAAAATGCGATTTGTATATCCAACACAAGTTGGTGGTGATAATTCCATGGAGTCCATGTTGTTCCTATTTTCTTTAAAATCGGATTTTAGCAATAAGTGTTTTAAATTTTGGATTGGTGAAATTTCTTCTCTGTAATGTTTTAAATTTTAAATACATATACATATTATACATCTATCAACTGGATTTCGAGGAAAAGGCTGGAATTAATGCATATTTTATTGGGAAATTTAAATTTTTGAAGTCATATTTGATAAATCTGACTTTCTCGAATTTTCACGACAAAACGGTTAGACTTTATAGTTTTTTTATATTCGAAACGCCATCTTACAAAAATTAAAAAAATATTTTTAATCAAATTGACCCAAAAAAACTTTTCAAGACAAGTTTTTCCAACTTTATATAAATATGAAATTAGAAAATGTGTTCTTTTTGTTGTTTACATTTTATTTAAAAACTATTAAAGTACTGGTTTCGTAAAAGATTAAAGTGTTTTTATACCCTCTACCTCCAGGATGGGGGTGTACTAACTTTGTCATTCCGTTTGTAACACCTGGAAATATCGACCTGAGACCCTATAAAGTATATATATTCTTGATCGTCATAAAATTCTAAGACGATCTAGCCATGTCCGTCCGTCGGCCTGTCCGTCTTTTGAAAGCACGCTAGTGTCTAAACGAAAGGAGAACGTTAAAATTTTCCATAAATGCGTCTTATAGTCGTAGATCTGTTGGGATTGAAACGGGGCGAAATCGGCCTAAAGAGAAACAATTTTCCCTCACAAAGACTAAAAATAACCATAATAATCCCTAATATTTTAGCATATTTAACCATGTTTTTTGAATATGTCTATATATATTTGCTTGATATTGGTTATGCGTATTCCCCCTATAACGAAAACGTGCACCATAAAGTAATTTTTATTCGTAGGGGGTGAAATGGGGCAAAAAAGGGTTAAATACACTACTCAACAAAATGAAAAAAATTTCATGTACTCCGGATGCGATAATTTTTTCTGTGTAGATAACCTTGACATGAGCTCGAAAAACGCAATAAAATTTTTTTTTTTTCGTTTGGTTTTTTTTTTTATTTTTTTTTTTTTTTAATTTAAAAAATTTTTTTTTTGGTTAATTTGTTTCGTCCGGCATAACTCGGGAACCACTAGCCCGATTTAATTTTAAAAAATTTAAAATTACAATTCCCTTAATCTGTTCATATATTGTTTTCCTATACAAGCAACAGTTTCCAAGTTAAAAATGAATATATAAAGGAAAAAACTTATTTTTTGCCTAAAGATTTAATTTTTTTTTTTAAATCCATAAAAAATCCAAAATGAAAAAAAAATGTCAAATCTTATTACTTTTACGTAAAGTCACATAACCTATGAGCAAAATGAGACAAAGATCATGAAAATCGATGCACGCGTTTCGCTTTTATTCGCAATTGAGTAAAGGTATGAATTTCAAAAATTTGCTCGACATATGCACAACTTTGTCTATGGTAAGGTTTTTTCTTTTTTTTTGATTCTCAGAATTAACAAAACGGAATAAACAAAGGGTTATTTAATTTTTATGATTGCGTAAGCAAAGTAATAAACGCTAATAAATGTGCGTGAACAATTAAAAGGAAAAAAGGAAAGGGGACTTTTTTAATTATTTGGGTTTTCCGTTGGCTACCTGTATTATTTTTTACAGAAATGCAACCCACATTTAAGGGTGGTCATTATTCGGAAAATTTAAGACTCACACATGGTGAAACAGGTATGTAGCCACCGTAAAAAAATATACACCCATTTATAAGTACCTGTCAGTAAAATACTAAACAATACACAGTATAAATAGGTCTTCATTGATCGATTTTACTCATTCAACAAGTGTCGACGAACGCGATAGTTAAAATGAGCAAACGTTCGCGAGGATTTGAATGCAATACCAATCCAAGTAATTTTTGTTACATGTGCGCCATGCTCGTCACTCACATCGCCCAGGTTGTCCGGAAAGAAGTCCAAGTGCGAGTGTAGAAAATGTATCTTAAGCGACATATTTGCTCTAATTTTTTTATAATTTTGGAGTAGTTGTTCGACGATCTCTCTGTAATTTGAGCTTTTGTTGTTTCCAAGAAATCCGGAAACAATTTGCCGAAATGAGTTCCAAGCTGCAGCTTCATTTGGTGATAAAATGTGCTCAAACTGTTGGTCTTGCAACAACTTTTTAATTTGCGGACCGTCGAAAACGCCTTCCTTAATCTTTGCCGATGAAAGGTGAGGACAAATGGTTTTTAAATAGGCGAACGCTTCGCCATCTTTGTTGATAGCTTTCACGTAGTTTTTTATGAGTCCGAGCTTTATGTGAAGAGGTGGGAGAAAAACATTTTCCTTTTTTATGAGTGGTGTATATTTCACGTTGTCGCTGCCGGGGATGAAGTTAACTCTTTCTGTCCAACTCCTCCTGGTGTAATGATGTTGACGATCGCGGCTGTCCCAAAGGCAGAGAAAACAACAGTACTTTGTGAATCCACCTTGTAATCCGCAAAGGATACCGATAACCTTAAGGTCGGCACAAACTTTCCAATC
This sequence comes from Polietes domitor, assembly GCA_947397865.1. Lineage (NCBI taxonomy): Eukaryota > Metazoa > Arthropoda > Insecta > Diptera > Muscidae > Polietes > Polietes domitor. Next base: position 85,895,337 of record OX377620.1, read on the forward strand.
GTGCCTCTCATAGTTAAGGCACTTTAGTAGATTGTCCATGACTTCGTATGTTTCCTTGGTGTCAACGGCATGAGCAATTGGAATCGAAGGTTTCTTGTTGCCGTTGTGCAGTAAAATTGCTTTAAGGCTCTGCTTGTTGCTGTCGATGAAAAGACGCCACTCTCCTGGATCGTAAGAGTACCCGAGTTCACCAAATAATCCGGGAATGTCCTTACAAAAACAGATGTTGTCTTTTTTGTGTAGTACCTTGCGTATGGTTCATGACGCTTCCTGTAGATTGTTGTCACCACACCAGGAGCCAAGAAACCGAACTGTTGCATGCGCGATGCATGCAACTCTGCATCTCCCTTGGAGAGTTTCAATTCTCTAACCCAACCGTTCATTTCTGCTTGGGAACATAAGCGTTGACCTCCATGCAATGTATATGTTGACTCGCATTCTGATGTGGTTTCTACTGTCTCCGGATCTGATGTTGGATGTATCGCCTCATTATTAGATGCCCATCTTGAAACGGACGGTTGCGGGTCCACTGGTTCTTCGGAAAATGGCACTGGAAAATTCACTGTTGAAACAGCAGCGTAAGTCCATCGTATATTTTTTCCCACGCCTGTTTTTTTGCTAAGATAGAAGTAGCAATCTGTTACATGGCAAAGCGGAGCTCTCCAAAGCATTGGCATGATGATTCTCGGCTGTCGTCTGAAAGAATTTCAATAATAAGTTATATATGTTCTTGAATTTCGTAATCTACACTTACCTTGAGTCAGCTAGCTGTACGTAGCACCTTGGACATAGAGCACTTGGTGTCCACCGCTCATCTATGTTTGAGACCTTTAAATTGAAGCTCTCTTCAAATGAATCTCTCAATTTAGGTGAAAAACAACGCTTGTTTTTTCAGAAACGTATTCTCCGCACATGTAACAAAAATTACTTGGATTGGTATTGCATTCAAATCCTCGCGAACGTTTGCTCATTTTAACTATCGCGTTCGTCGACACTTGTTGAATGAGTAAAATCGATCAATGAAGACCTATTTATACTGTGTATTGTTTAGTATTTTACTGACAGGTACTTATAAATGGGTGTATATTTTTTTACGGTGGCTACATACCTGTTTCACCATGTGTGAGTCTTAAATTTTCCGAATAATGACCACCCTTAAATGTGGGTTGCATTTCTGTAAAAAATAATACAGGTAGCCAACGGAAAACCCAAATAATTAAAAAAGTCCCCTTTCCTTTTTTCCTTTTAATTGTTCACGCACATTTATTAGCGTTTATTACTTTGCTTACGCAATCATAAAAATTAAATAACCCTTTGTTTATTCCGTTTTGTTAATTCTGAGAATCAAAAAAAAAGAAAAAACCTTACCATAGACAAAGTTGTGCATATGTCGAGCAAATTTTTGAAATTCATACCTTTACTCAATTGCGAATAAAAGCGAAACGCGTGCATCGATTTTCATGATCTTTGTCTCATTTTGCTCATAGGTTATGTGACTTTACGTAAAAGTAATAAGATTTGACATTTTTTTTTCATTTTGGATTTTTTATGGATTTAAAAAAAAAATTTTTAAATCTTTAGGCAAAAAATAAGTTTTTTCCTTTATATATTCATTTTTAACTTGGAAACTGTTGCTTGTATAGGAAAACAATATATGAACAGATTAAGGGAATTGTAATTTTAAATTTTTTAAAATTTAATTCAATTAAATCGGGCTAGTGGTTCCCGAGTTATGCCGGACGAAACAAATTAACCAAAAAAAAATTTTAAAATTAAAAAAAAAAAAAATAAAAAAAAACCAAACGAAAAAAAATTTTTTTATTGCGTTTTTCGAGCTCATGTCAAGGTTATCTACACAGAAAAAATTATCGCATCCCGAGTACATTTTGACTGTTGACTAGTGATATTAAACGACAACAGCTAGAAACACGAAATTCGGTGTGTACAATGTACACTGTACATTCCTCTAACTGCGTAGACACGGAAAATAGACGAATTTTTCGAAATTTGTACTTTCAAGGGATACAATGATATAGAGGGATAAAAATAGTACCAACTAGAATGATGAAATTCTAATTGCGTATAAATGTCAAGGGGGTAAAAATGGTACCAACCAAATGGGCGCAGCTGGAATCATGGAATTCGGTGTATACATTCCTCTGACTGCATAGACACGCAAATAAAAAGTTTTTTTTTTTTTCAAATGCGTACCTTTTCTTTTACGGCAAAAATTGGTTGAATCATGAAGTTAGGTTATTTTGCACTAAGTACGTCTGATAATGGATTTTCAAAATTTGTACTTTTGGAATTAAAATAGAATGGAAATACCACCAACTGTTGCACCCACTATCTACCAATATTTATGGTATTTAAGCTTTTTGAAAATATAAATATTTATTTTTTGATTTGAAATAAATAATGGTTTGAAATAATTAAAATATTATATTTATTTATAAAATTATTTTTTTCAATATTTGTTTTGGTTTGGCTATTTTAAAAAATTTCTATTTTCCTGTAATATTACTGCACTTCTACGAAAACCGACAGCCTCTGTGGAATGCAATCCATGGTGGAGGGTATATAAAGTTCGGCCCGGCCGAACTTAGCACCGTTTTTACTTGTTTAAATTAAACAAGGTATAGGGCAATAATATAAATAAAATCAGCCAAATATTTCAGGAGTTACAAGCGATTGAATGAACACACCTTTTCGAAAAAATAGTTTTTTACTGTTAAATTGGTCATAACTCGTGAAAAAAAATTCTATTTTTTCCATAAACTGGTATAAAATATTTTTATGAAAAGAAACTTTCAAAACTATGGCAGCTATCGAGGTCAAAAATCGTACCACTTGACATGCAATGCCTCTTATGCCAAAAATACTTTATTTTCGTTCTACTCTGCACCTTTTTCAATTGTAATTCAAAAGACATCACTTGAAATTCAAAAGACACCAGTTGAAATTAAAAAAATCAATTTGCAATTAAAAAAATATCACTTGAAATTCAAAAATTCCATTTGAAATTCAAAAAATGTCAATTGGAATTCAAAACTCGTCATTTGTAGTTCAAAAGACAACATTTGAAATTCAAAAGTCGTCATTTGTAATTCACAAGACATCATTTGAAATTGAAAAGACATCATTTGAAATTCAAAAGACATCATTTGAAATTCAAAACTCGTCATTTGCAATTCAATTTGATCCATTTGAAATTCAAAAATGTCAATTAGAATTAAAAACTCGTCATTTGTAATTCAAAAGACAACATTTGAAATTCAAAAGTCGTCATTTGTCGTTATTTGTAATTCGTTATTTGTAATTCAAAAGACATCATTTGAAATTCAAAAGACATTATTTGAAATTCAAAACTCGTCATTTGCAATTTAATTTGAATTACAAATGACGAGTTTTGAAGTTCAAATGACGAGTTTTTCCAAACGATGATTTTTGAATTTCAAATGATATTTTTTGAATTTCAAATGGAATTTTTGAATTGCAAATGGTGTCCTTTGAATTACACTTGAAAATGGTATAGTGACTGCAATTTCTAAATTTTTGAAAATCTGCTTTATTCGCCATATTAAGAAACGAATATATGAAAATTTCAACAAAATCAGAGAGAAGAGATAACATTTGTGTGATCGCTTCACATGAAATTACTCAACAGCTATAATTTCTGAATCATTTGTCACTGCATTCCGAAATTTTGATATCTTGTAGAGAAGGAAATAAGCTAAAATAGATACAAAATGAAGAAATATAAAATAAATTAAGTATACTTTTAATTCTCAAAAAGGAGATGAAAACCTTTCAGGCGACACCAAATCTTTAAAATCCGAAGACCCGTTCTAAAGTTATTACACAATTAACAATGCTATCTCTTCTCAAAAAAAAACGCCCAACTTTGGATCACTGTAAAACTTAAATCACGTCCTACTTTGCTGATTTATGTAAATACTATATTAACCGCAAGTAAAGAGTGATTTTTTTGAGGTTAGGATTTTCATGCATTAGTATTTGACAGATCACGTGGGATTTCAGACATGGTGTCAAAGAGAAAGATGCTCAGTATGCTTTGACATTTCATCATGAATAGACTTACTAACGAGCAACGCTTGCAAATCATTGAATTTTATTATCAAAATGCGCGCTCTGTTAAGAAAGTTCAGAAAGAAAGAAATTGTGTTCAGCGACGAAGCTCATTTTTGGCTCAATGGGTACGTAAATAGGCTGAATTGTCGATTTTGGAGTGAATATCAGCCAGAAGCATTGCAAGAGCTACCAATGCATCCAGAAAAAGTCACAGTTTGGTGCGGTTTATGGGCTGGTGGCATCATTGGACCGTACTTCTTCAAAGATGATGCGAATCGTAACGTAACTGTGAATGGTGAGCGCTACCGTGAGATGATATCCAACTTTTTTTTGCCCAAAATGGAAGAACTGCACTTGGTTGACATGTGGTTTTAACAAGATGGCGCTACATGCCACACAGCTCGCGATTCTATGGCCATTTTGAGGGAAAACTTCGGAGAACAATTCATCTCAAGAAATGGACCGGTAAGTTGGCCACCAAGATCATGCGATTTGACGCCTTTAGACTATTTTTTGTGGGGCTACGTCAAGTCTAAAGTCTACAGAAATAAGCCAGCAACTATTCCAGCTTTGGAAGACAACATTTCCGAAGAAATTCGGGCTATTCCGGCCGAAATGCTCGAAAAAGTTGCCCAAAATTGGACTTTCCGAATGGACCACCTAAGACGCAGCCGCGGTCAACATTTAAATGAAATTATCTTCAAAAAGTAAATGTCATGGACCAATCTAACGTTTCAAATAAAGAACCGATGAGATTTTGCAAATTTTATGCGTTTTTTTAAAAAATAAAGTTATCAAGCTCTTAAAAAATCACCCTTTAGTAGTAGAATATAAGTGCCAACATTTCATCAAAATTGGATATGAAAAAACTATATTTTTGGGTCCCATTTTGATGGAATTACTCCATCGAACCAAAAATACCAAAGCTGCACAATTTTGAATATATATATCATACACTATTGTATCAAATTGGAATGGCGAAGGAAATTTCATTCTTTGTTTTAATATGAATCTACTCAAACTTCTCTTATATGGGACATTTAAGATAAGAAGTCGATACCACTAATTCTCATAGAAAAATCTTCTGCATTCGATTTAGACCACTCAGAAATCCTATCTCCATAATCTATTTTTAAACTCAATATTTATTTACAAGTTAAGCTCTCCATCTAAATGTCCAATTTGCCAAAGCTATCCTAAAATCTTGACTGATATGTATATTTGTTTTGTTTAAATCCCAATTCAAAATGACAATTATACATATCGCATTTTAAATCCAGCCAGTATTCGGTGTTACCTTTTTTGCCAAAAAGCTTTATTCAAAAATAATTTGTGTCATTATTCAAAAGAAAACGATAAACCAAATCGAATGCCTCTCAATGGAAATGGGAATGAATTTAAAATACAATATGCGGTGGTTACACGTGTTACTCAGTTCACACCCACCACCACAAATACACCTCGAACGTTGCAGCCTCCGTCGCGACACGTGTGGCACAGTGGTGAAAACAAAAAGAAATTTGGTGACAATTATGTAGGTATATTTCTTTTAAAATGTTTGTACAGATTATAAATGAATAATTAGGCATTCAAACTTATAAACCGACAATTCTCCGACTTTTCTAAAAATAAAATGACCTTCTTGCCGCCCTCTTCCACCAATTTCTAACCTAACTCTGATAGAAATTAAAGATCCGCAGACTTTGCTTTAATAATCGCAATCTACTTGACAAAGAAATTTTAAAGACTCATCAGTAGTCGAATTTCTATTTCGTTTAAGTTTTTCTTCTTACGAAGTAAATTTTGTTTTTGGTAATAGAACTGATGACAGCACGATATTAAAAACACTATATACAGAAGGTCCACTGATGAATTATCCTCACACAGAATATGAAATACGTATATATATGACCAAAGTGTGTATACTTGAGTATGTTGAAAGTGAATGTCTATAGTTCATTTTGATCCACTGTTCGTTTGGTAACGTCCTCCTCCTCTCTCTGAAGCAATTCAAAGCTTTTGGGAGGACACATTTTCAAATCAACAAATCAATGGTGATGGCACTCTGGTTCGCCTTTTTCGGTGAAAAAATGGCAATGATGTTGGCGATAAAACGTTGGTGTACAAATTTGCAAATTTACGCAATTTTTTGTCAATAAACACACACGCACGCATTCACAAATTGGGGTTTGTGTGTATGTGTGCGTGTTTGTGTCATCGGGATAACAACAAAATCAACAACATCGATGACAACCATCGAAAAGCCACAAATGTGTCGCACATCGCACATCGTCAAATAAAGAACGGAAAACGCTGCCTCCTTCTCTCTGTTAGGCTGCGATTTGTTAGCCATTTGTCAGTATTTGAAAATGGCTTTAAATGCAAATTTTCGAATACGAATGTCTTGTATGTGGTTGTATTTCTGTGTATTAGGTTGTATTGAAAATATAAATTAAATCATGACTTTCTAATTGGAAAATGAAACAAACAACAATTAAGGATTAATGAAATAAGGATATAAATGAATAAGGATAAATGAAATTAATGAATATTTACAAATATGTTGTTTGTATGTATTGTTGGTCTGTTATGTTGTATGTGTTGTTATTTATTTTGGTTTAAGACCAAAGGTTGTGCTGAAGTCTTCCGCAGAACCCAAAATTAGCAAAAAAAACTTACAAATATTTTGTCGAAGAGCTGTATATAAAATTTTCCCATTCACTATGGCTTCTTAAACTCGAAAACGATATTAAAAGTGTTTTAATGGAACAAATTTTTAATTTTTATTAATATACTAATTTGCGCCGAAAGTACCTTTATTTTTTTTTTTATATTTGTACTCCCATTTTGGAAATATAAAATCGATAAAACCCTCTTATGTGTCCAAATGAAGGTAATTATGATGGCTACTAATGTTGCGATTTACACTTTCACATAGAAAGAGTGAGTGGTTTTGAATAGTCTCCAAACGATTGGGAACAACTTTTTCTTCGAAAAAATTTTTTTTTGCTGCCCCAAAAAATAGCTATAAAAAATAAAATATTGGAAAAAATATTTTGTTTTACTTTTTAACATTATAGCAAAGAAAACAGGGTCTATATGATAAATGTAGAAATTAAGGCGCTCGTTGTAGACGCGCAGGATTTTTTTAACTCATTCCGTTTGTAACACCTTGAAATATCGACCTGAGACCCTATGAAGTAAAGGGTGATTTTTTAAGAGCTTGATAACTTTTTTTAAAAAAAAAACGCATAAAATTTGCAAAATCTCATCGGTTCTTTATTTGAAACGTTAGATTGGTCCATGACATTTACTTTTTGAAGATAATTTCATTTAAATGTTGACCGCGGCTGCGTCTTAGGTGGTCCATTCGGAAAGTCCAATTTTGGGCAACTTTTTCGAGCATTTCGGCCGGAATAGCCCGAATTTCTTCGGAAATGTTGTCTTCCAAAGCTGGAATAGTTGCTGGCTTATTTCTGTAGACTTAGACAAAAAGTTTGTTAGCATCGAACGATAGCGATCGCCATTCACCGTAACGTTGCGTCCAACAGCATCTTTGAAACAAGTAAGGAAAGGCTAAAGTCGGGCCGGGCCGACTATATAATACCCTACACCACTCCCTGCGTATGTACCTCGCTTTTATTACTAAACCCAGGTATTTCATGGGAGCAATTTTATGTAGTTCATACAAATTATATAAATTATATGAATATAATTTATATGCTATAAATTCATCTTTAAATAATATGGTAATTGATCCAATTGTCCGACAGACAAATGCAAATTATACAGTAGTATACCAAAGTCATACCAAAGTATGGACATATGGGCATCACCCAAACAATTCTCATTGCAATTCAATTCGGTTTAAAATTGAAATCAGGAAGGATTTTTGCATTCTGTAAATGTATGTGTTTGACAAAAAATGTTAAATCGGAAAGGACATTTGTATGGGAGTATATTGAAACCAGGAACGATGTGACGCGCTTTCACTATGTCTGTTTATTGGTGAAATATAATATGTAAAATTTGGCCAAAATCGGTTAAACATTCGGGAGCAACATTTGTATGAGGGCCAGGGCCGTGCGCAAGGGGGGGGTTTTGGGGGTTCAAACCCCCCCCAGACAGGTTTCGAACATATACTTTTTAAAACCTTCTAGACTTTCTGAAGCAATAAAATATAGAATTTTTAAGGTCTTTTTAAAATAACTCGTCTGAAATGGTAATTTACTATAAAATATCATGAAAACACGAAAATTACATAAAAAATCGTGAACACTTTCTTGAATTTCGGACAAAGGTTATGAAAAATACAAACAAACTAAACGAATTGTGCCAATTTCAAGATAGTGTAATGCTAATTTCGCTAATGGACACGAAATTGTGCGGAAAAGTTTAATTTTAATTAACCGATACCACTTCTTGCCATTCGACTAGAGCAATGTCTTGTGAACTTTTAATTGTGTACTATAGTAAAAGTTTGGAAATTTAATAATAAAATCGTTTAGTAATTTTAAAAAAGTGTAGATAAGAATCACTATGTATCATAATGAAATCTAAAATATTCTTAATTAAAGCAAATAATTTGCTTGATGCTTGCGATTGCACATTTTTATGGAGCTGTATCTAAACAAGGATTTCTGTTACTTCTAATGTTTTGGGAGTTTGAAATTATAATACAAATCCACTTATTTCTCTTTGTTCATTTACAACAACTGATGACATGTTTACCGCAAACAAACTATTTTTTCCCACAAAAGAAACTCAAAAACGATGTTCACGTGTCTAAAATTTCGTTTCTACGAAATGCATTTTTTCTCTATTTTAAAATCTACTTTAAAGTTGCGAAACAATAAGAAATGTCAACTATTTTTCAGAGTTAGTATTTTTTGACATATGTAACAAGTATTATTCAAGAGAGAAACAACAAATTCAGTAACATGGATCTACGTAGGAAAACGAAACTCTGAAATACCAATTATTTGTTTTTTGGAATTAAAATTTCTAGTTGTTTCTTCTTGCATTTCATAGAATACAAAAAACTGTATTTGTTATTCTAATTTATACATATTTAAGATTATAAAAATGAAGAAACATTTCCAAATATTTTTTATTTAATCGGAATATACGTATAAAGATTTTGAGTGAACATCCTGTTACTCATGTCCTATATAAATTACAAACTCCAAAACACTTTAGACATCCTATTTAGACCCATACTTCGTCAAGAAGCATATCCAATTTTCTGCATTTATCGTAGAAAAATGAGGGACTGAAGGGTTTATCGCCGAGGAATTTGATCGTTTTTTGTGCAATATTTCTTCAAAATAGATATCGAGGGCTTATATCCAAAAGTGGCTATGAACCATTTTCTCGAAAATGAGTTTTTGATGCCAAACTATTCTCAGATTTGGATGTCATCTGTCATATAAATTTGGAAAAGATTTTTTTCTAAAGCCATTTTTTTAATTTTCTGATTTGGATACCCTCTTACACGTTAGTTTGTGACTGCATAAGTGGCTATGAACATAAAAATAATAGAAATAAAATAGTTCAACAATGGAGCAGCATAAAACCGAAGGTTATAATTCGCTACAACGATTTTGTTTAAAACATTTTTCTAGATTTAGGGCATATCGTACTATCAAATTCAATCATTTCGCGTTAATAGCATTTTGATTCCCCAGTTATGAAGCTAAAATAGGAAAAATGGTGGCTGTAAAGTCAAAAATTTTCGATTTTCGTGACTGGCTACATATATGTTACAAGCGACCAATCTGATGGAAGAAACTGGAATCTTTTCACAGAAAATGCGTTTTCTATATAACATTTTTTCGCTCTCCTGAAAAGTTATGTTTTTGTTCATAGCCACTTATGAATATAAGCCCTCGATATGTATGTATGTAATTTCAAGCAACTATTTAAAAAAAGTTCTACACTTAGAGAACAAGTCTGTTAATAAAAGCAGCGATTGTCTGTTGCCTATCAGCAGACACTTTTCTGCTATTACAGCTGTTTTTTGGCATAACAGCAGTTTTCTGCAATCTTACATCACCATTCACACTACTAAAGAGTTTGCAGTCTGCTAAAATTGACTGTTGTTAATTAAAATATAAAAATAGCTCGAATTTCCTTTTATATTAGCTTGGGACAATATCCGTATCATATATATTACTGAAAACAGCAAACAACTGTTTACCATCTCAGCATATACAAATCTGCTGTCTCTTTTTTAACAGCAGAAAATCTGCTTTTTCGGTAGACTTTCTGCTTTCCTTTACTGACATATTCCTTTGAGTGTACTGATAGATGGATTACTGAAATACAATTTTGCCGACAATGGCTGTCGGACGAATGTATCAAAATATTTTTCGAATATCTTGGTGGTTTCCAAACGCTCCAGTAAAAATTTCCTAAAAAGTTGGAAAATTAACTATTTTTGAGTAAAGTTTCCATCTTTCAAAGCCATAGTAAATAGTTCATTTACTAGAAAAAAGGGTAGTAGATTTAATTAAAATCATTTCTTTGGATCTAATAAAAAATTCTTAGAATTGAGTAAATTCAAACTTATGTGGAAGAATATTTCCAAGGTTTTAAGCGAGAAAAAAATCTGAAATTTTTTGTATGGAAAAAATTCCATTTAGGAAATTTTAACTTAAAAATGTGTTTTTTTCCTAAAAGTAAGTTAATATGTTTACAGAAATTTATACCGAGCTCTTCATACATTTAGGTATTAATGAACTTATAAAAAACATTTGAAATTGTTTAAAAAATTCTTGAATATTAATCTAAGAAGCAATTCTCGTTCGTTTGCGGAGACTTATTTCTCAATACCTATCTTGCCTTCGCAACAATCATGGAGTAATTGCTCAACTCCTTATGGCAGAGGTAACATGAAACTCTTGAGAAATATATCATGTTGTCATTTTTTGTATCAGTTTTGCATACTCTGAAGCAAAACTATTTGTTTGATTTTTTTAGTTAAATTGCATTTATTTTAATTTCACTTTTTTCCTTGTATAAAATTAAATTTTCCTCAGTTTAAGTAAAAATTTCCTCGTTTTGAGGAAAAAAATCAGCAAAATTGTCCTGAGTTTGAATAAATATTAACTTGTTTTGAGTAAACATTTACTTAGTTTTAGGAAATTTTCAGTAAAATTTTTCTAAGATTTAGTAAAAATTTACTTAGTTTTAGGAAAATTTCAGCAAAATGGTTTCCTAAATTTTAGTTAATTTTAACTCATTATAGGGTTAATTTTTTTATGAGTGTAGATGAAAACCCCCCCCAGGAGAAAATCCTGCGCACGGGCCTGATGAGGGCTATATCTAAATCTGAACCGATCTTACCCACTTTCAGCATAGGTGTTTATAGTTCGATTATAAAATGTTCTGCCAATTTTAAAGAAAATAGGGAACAACATGCGGTTTCTAGAGCGGAAAAAGTCAAATCGGGAGCGACATTTGTATGGGGGCTATATCTAAATCTGAACCGATCTTACCAACTTTCAGCATAGGTTTTTCTAGGTGGATTAGATGTTGTGCCAATTTTAAAGAAAATCGGGTACAATATGTGGTTTCTAAAGCGGAAAAAGTGAAATCGGGAGCGACATTTGTGTGTGGGCTATATCTAAATCTGAACCGATCTTAACCAATTTTTGCATAGGTGTTTCCAGTTGGATTATCAGATGTTGTGCCAATTTTAAAGAAAATCTGGTACAAAATGTCGTCTCTAGAGCGGAAAATGTGAAATCGGGAGCGACATTTGTATGGGGGCTATATCTAAATCTGAACCGATCTTACCCAATTTTTGCATAGGTGTTGCCAGTTGGATTATAAGATGTTGTGCCAATTTTAAAGAAAATCGGGTACAAAATGTCGTCTCTAGAGCGGAAAATGTGAAATCGGGAGCGACATTTGTATGGGGGCTATATCTAAATCTGAACCGATCTTACCCAATTTTTGCATACGTGTTTCCAGTTGGATTATGAGATGTTCTGCACAATTTAAAGAAAATCGGGTACAATATGTCGTTTATAAAGCGGAAAATGTCAAATCGGGAGCGACATTTGTATGGGGGCTATATCTAAATCTGAACCGATCTTACCCAATTTTTGCATACGTGTTTCCAGTTGGATTATGAGATGTTCTGCACAATTTAAAGAAAATCGGGTACAATATGTCGATTATAAAGCGGAAAATGTCAAATCGGGAGCGACATTTGTATGGGGGCTATATCTAAATCTGAACCGATCTTACCCAATTTTTGCATACGTGTTTCTAGTTAGATTATAAGATGTTCTGCCAAATTTAAAGAAAATCGGGTATAATATGTCGTTTCTAGAGCGGAAAATGTCAAATCGGGAGCGACATTTGTATGGGGGCTATATCTAAATCTGAACCGATCTTACCCAATTTTTGCATAGGTGTTTCCAGTTGGATTATAAGATGTTGTGCCAATTTTAAAGAAAATCGGATACAATATGTGGTTTATAAAGCGGAAAATGTCAAATCGGGAGCGACATTTGTATGGGGGCTATATCTAAATCTGAACCGATTTCATCCAAATTCAATACCGATGGTCCCTGACCAGAAAAAATAACTTCTGCCAAGTTTCATGACAATCGGACAACAATTGCGACCTGTAGAGTGCGAACAAGCTTAGATGGACAGCAGACGGACGGACGGACGGACGGACGGACGGACGGACGGACGGACGGACAGACAGACATCGTTAAATCGACACAGCTGGTGATTCTAAGCCGATCCGTATACTTAAAGGTGGGTCTAGCTCGATTATTTCTTGGTGTTACAAACATTTGGCGCGAAACTAACTTATAATACCCTAGACCACGAAGTGGTGTAGGGTATAAAAATACGGTCCAATGATTCCACCAGCGTACAAACCACACCAAACAGTGCATTTTTCGGGATGCATGGGCAGTTCTTGAACGGCTTCTGGTTGCTCTTCACTCCAAATGCGGCAATTTTGTTTATTTACGTAGCCATTCAACCAGAAATGAGCCAGACCATAAATCGGACGTAAAGCGCGAAACACATTTCGAACCGAACACTGATTTTGGTAATAAAATTCAATGATTTGCAAGCGTTGCTCGTTAGTAAGTCTATTCATGATGAAATGTCAAAGCATACTGAGCATCTTTCTCTTTGACACCATGTCTGAAATCCCACGTGATCTGTCAAATACTAATGCATGAAAATCCTAACCTCAAAAAAATCACTCTTTATATATATTCTTGATCGTCATAAAATTCTAAGACGATCTAGTCATGTCCGTCCGTCTGTCTGTCCGTCTGTTAAAAGCACACTAGTATCTAAACGAAAGGAGCTAGAACGTTCAAAATTTTCCATAAATGCGTCTTATAGTCGTAGATCGGTTGGGATTGAAACGGGGCGAAATCGGCCCAAAGGGAAACAATATTCCCTCACAAGGACTAAAAATAATAATCCCTAATATTTTAGCGTATTTAAACACGTTTTTTTGAAAATGTCTTTTTATGTTTGTTTGATAGTTGGTATGCGCATTCCGCTTATAGCAAAAACCTGCACCATAAAGTGATTCTTATTTGTAGGGGGTGAAATGGGGCAAAAAAGGGATAAAAATGGTACATATTAAACGACAACAGCTAGAAACGCGAAATTCGGTGTGCACATTCCTCTAATTGAGTAGATACATAATATAAAAGTATTTTTTTCCAAATTCGTACTTTTAAGGGGTTAAATGGGAATAAAGGGATGAAATTGGTACCAACCAAACGGCTGTACATAGAATAATGAAATTCGGTGTATACATACCTCGGACTGTGTAGACCCGGAAAATAAACGGATTTTTCAAAATTCGTACTTTTTGGGGTTAAAATAAAAAAGGGGATAAAAATAGTACCAATCAAATGACCGCAGCTAGAGTCATGAAATTCGGAGTATACATTCCTCTGACTGTGTAGACACGTAAAATAAACGGATTTTTCGAAATTCGTACTTTTTGGGGTTAAAATAAAAAAGGGGATAAAAATAGTACAAATCAAATGACCGCAGCTAGAGTCATGAAATTCGGAGTATACATTCCTCTGACTGTGTAGACACGTAAAATAAACGGATTTTTCGAAATTCGTACTTTTTGGGGTTAAAATAAAAAAAGGGGATAAAAATAGTACCAATCAAATGTCCGCAGCTAGGGTCATGAAATTCGGAGTATACATTCCTCTGACTTTGTAGACACGTAAAATATACGGATTTTTCGAAATTCGTACTTTTTGGGGTTAAAATAAAAAAAGGGGATAAAAATAGTACCAATCAAATGTCCGCAGCTAGGGTCATGAAATTCGGAGTATACATTCCTCTGACTGTGTAGACACGTAAAATATACGGATTTTTCAAAATTCGTACTTTTTGGGGTTAAAATAAAAAAGGGGATAAAATAGTACCAATCAAATGGCCGCAGCTAGAGTCATGAAATTCGGAGTATACATTCCTCTGACTGTGTAGACACGGAAAATAAACGGATTTTTCGAAATTCGTACTATCACGGGATACAATGGTACAGAGGGATAAAAAGAGTACAACTAAACGACTACAGCTAGAATGATGAAATTCTAATTGCGTAGAAACGTCCAGGGGGTAAAAATGGTACCAACCAAATGGCCGCAGTTGGAATCATGGAATTCGGTGTATACATTCCTCTGAATGCATATACAAGCAAAATAAAAAGTTTTTTCCAAATTCGTACTTTTTCTTTTACGACAAAAATTGGTTGAATCATGAAGTTAGGTTATTTTGCACTATGTACGTCTAATAATAGATTTTCAAAATTTGTACTTTTGGAATTAAAATAGAATGTAAATACAACCAACTGTAGCACCCACTATCTATCAATATTTATGGTATTTAAACTTTTTGAAAATATAAATATAAGAATATTTAATTTGAACTGGGATATTGTCCTGGCTCAAGACCATTTTGCATCTATATTTAATAGAATGCAAATTTATTTACAAATGGAATGGTGGCATTTATTACTTGGCTGCAGACTACCGACTACTACTGCGAAGCCAGTTGAAAAGACTTTTGACATGGTCGAAACCATGATCGTGGTAGTCTGCAGCCTAGTTATAAATGTCACCATTCCATTTGTAAATAAATTTTCTATTAAATTCTATTAAATATAGATGCAAAATGGTCTTGAGCCAGGACAATATCCCAGTTCAAATCAAATATTAATTACAGACCAAAAAAATTCAAACGAAAAGACTAAAATAAGAATTTTTATTTTTTTAATTAACGTATTGGTAGCCTTGCCTCATAAGTGTGGTTTGAAATAATTAAAATATAATAATAATTTTTTCAATATTTGTATTTGGTTTGGCTATATTAAAAAATTTATATTTTCCTGTAATATTACTGCACTTCTGTGGAATGCAATCAATTTTTTGCACCTCTTTGTACTTTATTTGGTACCACGTTTATGCCTTTTCGTCCAGCATCCTCCTTTTAACTACATATTGCGAAATATCGATTTATGTTCTGCGTTTACGTAATTAAAGGCCTGTACACCAGTTTTTATCTATTTTTGTCCCGTGCACACCTTAAAAATACAAATTTCGAAAAATCCAATTTTACTGCACTTCTACATGATCAGAGGAATTTACATACCAAATTTCACGTTTCTAGCTGTAATACTTTAGATGGTTCCATTTTTATTCCTTTATGTCCCGCTCAACCCTTATAAGTAGAAATTTCGAAAAATTCATTTATATATTGCAAGTCTACGTTGTCAGAGAAATGTAGATACCGAATTCCAATTTTAATGAGCTTATACATGGTCATAGGAATTTACATACCAAATTTCACGTTCCTAGCTGTAATACTTTAGTTGGTACCAATTTTGCCCCGCTCACCCCTTATAAGTACAAATTTCGAAAAATCCATTAATGTTGTCAGAGAAATGGTTTTTGGTAAATGTAGATGGTAGGAAAGTGTATAAAAGGTGAACAAAGTCTGTAAATACGAAAAAAGTAGTTCTTCGTGTTTAGGCAAATATATATTAAAGGATATATAAACTTTAAAAAATGAATTTTTTAATTAAAAAAATTAAAAAGTATTTTTTAATTTAGTAGTACTTCGTGTTTAGGCCGAAATATAAAATATATGATAAATATATATAAAAAATAAAATTAAAAAAATGTTTTTTTTTAATTTAAAAATTTTTTTTTTTTATTTAGTTCAAAAATACAATTTAAACAGATCCAAATAAGCAGTTCTTTATCTTTGTGAACGGCCATATTGATTTTCCATTTCTGGGAAAAAGAAAACTATTTTCGAAACTTCCTAATATACATACCATGTTCGTAGAATTCCATACGTCACACACACCCTAGCATTTGAATATTTTGCAGATTTACGGGAATTGTTCTCCACTGCGATTTATTAACGGAAAGTATTTAAGCGGCATCGTCAATCTTCTTGTTATGCTGCAAATGAAAAAAAGAGGATTTTTTCTCTGATTTCTTTTCCACGAATTTTCGAAATATTTTTGAGAGTCTGTTTACATAGCTACGCAATATTGTCCGGCGAATAGGATGTCAGATTGTATGAATAAGTTTGTTTAGGAATTAAGAAAGCGAGTCTGGATCCCACGAATTAGGGTTTTTGTTGTTCCAAAAATAGCGGAAAATGACACATTTTAACATGAAAACAAGTAAAAACGGCGTTAAGTTCGGCCGGGCCGAACTTTATATACCCGCCACCATGGATTGCATTCCGCAGAGGCTGCCGATTTTCATAGAAGTAAAGTAATATTACAGGAAAATATATATATTTTTTTAATATTGCCAAACCAAAATAAATACAAATATTGACAAAATAATTTTATAAATAAATATAATATTTTTATTATTCCAAACAACGCTATAAGGCAAGGCTACCAATACGTTTTCACTATACATATGGAAATAATACTTCAAGTCAATATTTCCAAAAAAAGGGTGCTAAAGTTGGTTGTATTACCATTTTATTTTAGTTCCAAAAGTGCAAATTTTGAAAATCCATTATCTCAAGTACATAGTGCAAAGTAACCTAACTTCATGATTCAACCAAATATGTGCCGTAAAAGAAAAAGTACGAATTTGGAAAAATCTTTTTATTTTGCGTGTCTATGATTCTAGTTGCGGACATTTGGTTGGTCAATTTTTATCCCCTTTTCCCTATTTTACCCCCAAGAGTACGACTTTCTAAAATCTCTTTATTTTACGAGTCCACGCAATTAGATGGATGTCCACATCGAATTTTATCATTCTAGCTGTAGTCATTTAGTTGGTACTATTTTTATCCCTCTGTACCCATTGTATCGTGAAAGTACGAATTCGGAAAACACTTTTTATTTTTCCTGTCGACTCAGTCAGAGGAATGTATACTCCGAATTTCATGACTCTGGTTGCGGTCATTTGGTTGGTACTATTTTTATCCCCTTTTTCCATGTTAACCCCAACAAAGTACGAATTTTTAAAAATCCTTTAATTTTACGTGTCTACGCAATCAAAGGAATGTATACAACGAATTTCATTATTCTAGGTGCAGCCGTTTGGTTAGTACCATTTTTATCCCTCTATTCCCATCTTATCCCTTAAAAGTACGAATTTGGAAAAATACATTTATGTTATTAATTATATTTACTCAATTAGAAGAATGTACACATCAAATTTCCTGTTTCTAGCTGCTGCCGTTTAAAAGGTACCATTTTTATCCCTTTTTGCCCCATTTCACTCCCTACGAATAAATATGACGTTATTGTGCACGTTTGTGCTATAAGGGGAATGTGCATACCCAGTATCAAGTAAGTACAGGCAGACATATTGAAAAAATATGCTTAAATACTGTAAAATATTAGGGGTTATTATGGGTATTTTTAGTTCTTGTGAGGGTAAAAATATTCCCTTTTGGGCCGATTTCGCCCAGTTTCAATCCCAACCGATCTACGACTATAAGACGCATTTATGAATAATTTGGATGTCCTAGCTTTTTTCGTTTAGATGCTAGAGTGCTTTCAACAGGCAGACGGACGGACGATCGGACATGCCTAGATCGTCTTAGAATTTTATGACGATCTTTATATACTTTATAGTGTCTCAGATCGATATTTCAAGGTGTTACAAACGGAATGACAAAGTTAGTATGCCCCCAGCCTGGAGGTGGAGGGTATAAAAAACGTCATTATAATTTTCTGTCATAGTTTATTTATTTTATTTAGACCTACTGTTTATACTTTCATTGAATAATTCTCTCTAAAGCAATATGAGCTACTCCTATCTTTGGATCCTTAAAAGGTCTTGAGAAAATTTGGCTTGTTTTTTCGTTTGCAGACTAATCACAAACATTTCTTCATCATAAATTTATTTATTAGTTATTAAGGATAGAGTCAGGGGTTTCACTGAGCAAAAAACAAAACCAAACATTTCTATTTATTTAAAAATTACAATTTCAAAATAAAATTGTTGGCCGAGGTATGTATGTATACCACTTAATCCTTCATATCAGATGTTATCATATCAGTAGATTTTTATCATATTTCACTCAACTGAAAGCTAAAAGCTCCAAAATATATAGAGTTTATATTAATTTGTTATAGATGCAAGTTCATCAAACTCCTCTCCATTGAAGCATACAAGCACCTGTAACTGGAGAATAGTCAACATATGTATAGCTTCTAAAAAAACAACAAAAATATTTCTCCAACAATTTTAAATCCCTAATACAGGGCAACGTTTTTTATCTTTTGCTACAGTATTAATAAAAATATTCAGCAAAATGGAAAAACGTTGAAAAAATTACTTTATTGCAATGATTTATGGCATGAAAACTATTTTAGCTGCCATATGTTGCACGATGCGGAAGATACAGCAAAAAATGCTGCTGGAATGGAAAGAATGAATATGAATTTTTATCACGGCAACATGTTGTCAGCACTTGAGATTATGATAAATGTCCAATAACGTTTACAACGCCAACTCCCAATGTCCCGCCAGTGCTGTTGGTGAATCATTTAAAACAATTTCGAGTTTTTGCGGAGCTAAACCAGGGAGTGTTTAGACAACAAACAAAAAGATGGCATTTTAGGTAACTGCTACAGGGATTTCATATTGCAGGAACACATGGTTGATACATGACAACATAGGAGAAATAATGAACGAAAAATTTATTCAATTATTCAATTATTCAATTATTCAATTATTCAATTATTCAATTATTCAATTATTCAATTATTCAATTATTCAATTATTCAATTATTCAATTATTCAATTATTCAATTATTCAATTATTCAATTATTCAATTATTCAATTATTCAATTATTCAATTATTCAATTATTCAATTATTCAATTATTCAATTATTCAATTATTCAATTATTCAATTATTCAATTATTCAATTATTCAATTATTCAATTATTCAATTATTCAATTATTCAATTATTCAATTATTCAATTATTCAATTATTCAATTATTCAATTATTCAATTATTCAATTATTCAATTATTCAATTATTCAATTATTCAATTATTCAATTATTCAATTATTCAATTATTCAATTATTCAATTATTCAATTATTCAATTATTCAATTATTCAATTATTCAATTATTCAATTATTCAATTATTCAATTATTCAATTATTCAATTATTCAATTATTCAATTATTCAATTATTCAATTATTCAATTATTCAATTATTCAATTATTCAATTATTCAATTATTCAATTATTCAATTATTCAATTATTCAATTATTCAATTATTCAATTATTCAATTATTCAATTATTCAATTATTCAATTATTCAATTATTCAATTATTCAATTATTCAATTATTCAATTATTCAATTATTCAATTATTCAATTATTCAATTATTCAATTATTCAATTATTCAATTATTCAATTATTCAATTATTCAATTATTCAATTATTCAATTATTCAATTATTCAATTATTCAATTATGCAATTATTCAATTATTCAATTATTCAATTATTCAATTATCCAATTATTCAATTATTCAATTATTCAATTATTCAATTATTCAATTATTCAATTATTCAATTATTCAATTATTCAATTATTCAATTATTCAATTATTCAATTATTCAATTATTCAATTATTCAATTATTCAATTATTCAATTATTCAATTATTCAATTATTCAATTATTCAATTATTCAATTATTCAATTATTCAATTATTCAATTATTCAATTATTCAATTATTCAATTATTCAATTATTCAATTATTCAATTATTCAATTATTCAATTATTCAATTATTCAATTATTCAATTATTCAATTATTCAATTATTCAATTATTCAATTATTCAATTATTCAATTATTCAATTATTCAATTATTCAATTATTCAATTATTCAATTATTCAATTATTCAATTATTCAATTATTCAATTATTCAATTATTCAATTATTCAATTATTCAATTATTCAATTATTCAATTATTCAATTATTCAATTATTCAATTATTCAATTATTCAATTATTCAATTATTCAATTATTCAATTATTCAATTATTCAATTATTCAATTATTCAATTATTCAATTATTCAATTATTCAATTATTCAATTATTCAATTATTCAATTATTCAATTATTCAATTATTCAATTATTCAATTATTCAATTATTCAATTATTCGCTGAAAGAATCCGTTTGCTGTTCGCCACGTCACAATTTCTTTCTTTTTTGTTCAAACGAAATTTAATTAAAATATATTGCACTCCGGCATTGTCTGTCCCACATTGTCGTCATTTTGGCCATAAAACATAAACTGACGATGATGATGCTGTTGTTGATGTTTTTGTTGCTATTGTCATTTTGAAACAAATAAATTTGTACGTTGTAAATTTAACTACTGCCAGTGTTAGTGAGACATGACTAAATGTGCCACACACAGCAGACGTTGCCACAAATTCTATATGCAACCAACTCATGGGACACACACATTCCCTGTTTTTGGTGTTTTGTAATTTGGCATTTACGTTGTTGCTGCTGCTGATGTCTTTTGCTGGCGTTGTCACAGTTAAACGACAAAACTGACAATTTTCACATAAACAAACTATTTTTAATTTTAGACAAAAACTCAACACGCGTACTATTCGCAGTAAAAACAAACAAAACGATGAAGTATGGAAAACTTTTATTACAACATATCAAACAAGAGCAGCAGCAGAGAGAGAGAGAGGAAGAGGGGTATGCATATATGCAAAAACTTCATGCACCGCCTGCCCATCATTCGAGTCATTTGGCGGCAAAGTCAGTGGTAAGCATCACACACTACCCCACACACTATCAACATCATCATGTGAGGCGTTTTCTTTCCAGCTTCTGGTAGCAAGAAGCGTGTCAATGTACACTAGAGGCAATCGACTGCATTTGACAGTGCATGTATGTCAGCCACATCCTCATAACAACAGCACGAGCAGCAGCATTTTGTAGTTTGACTGGCGGTCTGACTATTGGACTGTTGCAACAACGACCGAGCGACCGACCGGTCGAGGGGTGTACAACAAGGCTTTTCATCAACGACATCAATGGTACATATCTTTAGCAATAACAACGCCATATATTTTACATTTTGACAAGTGTCACGGCTTGTGGCGGCACTGTGGCATGAGTGAGTAGTTTTTGTAAAATAGTCACTCTAAATCAATCTCATATTCACTGTGATGTAATTGATTAATTGATTAATTTTTAAATTCTTTATTGAGCATTATATGTAGTTACAATTTTTCTTATTATTAAACCCGCGAAGCCAATGAGGCTTGTCTGCAGGTTGAACTTAGACTAATTGTGCATATACATTGTGCTTTTCTTTATTTGTTCAGCTGTGTTATTCATTCTATCTTTGAAATTACAAAGTTTAATAAAAAAAAAATTTAAGTGTGTTTATTAAACTATAGGTTATTTAATATATGTTTTTTAATTAACTTATTTCTGGTTATAGAATTTCTAATATCTAATAAATTCAATGGCAGTTGGTTAAGCGTTGATGGTACAGTAATGGCCAGGGAATGTTTGCCGTAATCGTTCCTGTAACTTGGGATTGTATATCGTCCTTCTGTTTTCCTTCTTGTATTTTGTTGGTGATTTATTCGTTGGAGATAATTTGTGTTATCGAAAAATTCTTTGGCTATTGTTGTTTTGTACAGACTTTTTATGTCTAGGATTTGTAGATCTTTGTATAATTGTTTAATGTTGTTTGTGCCGTTTGATGTTGGATGTTCGCTTGTGTTCGCAATGTTGTTTTGACTGTCTATATTGATATTTTGACGATTGTTGTTTGTATTTGGATGAAAATTGTATTGATAGTTTTTTGTGTGTTGCTGATTTTTGTTCAACAGTTTTACGAGTCTGTCCTGTGCCAGCTGGAGGGTCCTGCAGTACGCCGCGTTGCCCCATGCAGTTATCCCGTTCCTTAGGTATGATTCTGATAAAGCAAAATACGCTTGTTTTAGTACGAAATACGGGGAGCAATTGCTTAGGTGGTAAAGTGCATATGACGATTTTCGCAGCTTTTTGTGAAGGTCTTCTACGTGCGTTTTCCATTTAAAGTTAATGTCCAAATGGATTCCCAGGTACTTGTATGTTTCAACTAGTTCAATTTTCGTCGTACAAGAGTCATCGTGTATTGAAGTATCGTTATTGGTAGATGATTGGTGTAGACAATCTGTGTTGTGGAATGTGAGTGATATGTTGGTGTGTTGAATATGACGGGGTCTTATGTGCATGATCTTTGTTTTTGTAGCGTTTATGATTAACCCACTATCGTGACACCATCTTGTTAGCCTGTCCAACTCCTTTTGCATTGTGTGTGTTGCAGCCTGTATGCATTTATTGGAGACTATAATGGCGGTATCATCGGCGTACGTGAATGTTGTGCTATCTTTTAATGTTTTTACCATTTCATTAGCGTAGATTATAAAAAGAATTGGTCCCAGTTTAGATCCCTGTGGTACACCATATTTTGAGGGTATACTACTGCTTAATTGGCCATCTATTTGTAAACGATAATATCTACAGTGTAGGTAATTTTTAAACCAATTTAAACTTTGACCTCTTATTCCACTTTTTTCCATTATGTTTATTAATTTTTCATGGGACAGTGTATCGAACGCTTTACTAAAATCAACAAAAAGGGCAAGGCAGTTATTTTGGTTACTTAAATTTTGATTTATATGGTTGGAAAAGTGTCCTAACAGCTGATTAATATTTTTGCCTTTTTGAAAACCATATTGGCTATTGTTTATAATGTTATACTTCATTAAAAAGCTGTTCAGTCTTCTAACCACAATTTCCTCTAAAACCTTTTCCACTGTTGATAAGATAGCGATTGGGCGGTAGTTGTTATATTCTGTTTTACAACCATTTTTATGAATTGGTCGAATAAGTGAAATTTTGAGAATATCTGGAACTATTGACTCGTACATGCTACTATTTATGAGCTTCGTGAATATTGGCGTTAGGCGATTCGCACTGTTTCTGAGATCGATAGATCTAATGCCATCGGCTCCTTCACTCTTTCGCGTATTTAGAGATTTTAAAATATTATATACTTCAACTTCGCTTGTGTAATCTATGTACATTGAGTTCTGTATATTTATTTGTGGATTTGATATTGTTTGTATTTCACACGTGTGTACAATATTCACGACATTTTGATTAAATTTTCGAGCAAAATTTTCTGTTACTTCACACAAATTCTTACCGACAAAATTTCTTTTAATTGTTTCATCTACGTTATCGTTTTCCAGTAATTTGATTTATCAGTTGCCAAGTTCCTCGAATATTATTTCTATTTTCTAAAAACTGTTTGAAATTATGCGAATTCTTTGCGTTTATTAATTTCTTATTTAATTTATTACTAAATGATTTGTAAATTTTTTCATTTAATTCATTATTTTTGTTTTTCAACCACTTTTTGTGGAGTTTATCCCTGATATCACAACATTTGAGCAGTTCCTCGTTGAGCCACTGATATTGATTTCTTTTTTTAATTTTTGTTCTGTTAGGTTCTTCAGATTTTTTGTATATATCGCAAAATGTTTTATATATGTTGTCGAACAGTTCATTTGTGTTTCTAGATTGATTCGCTATGTTTTCCCAATTTGTGTCATTAATTAGGTTTTTAACTTTTTGATTACTAATCATTACTTTCGCCGTACCCTGTATGACTTGTTTATTTTTATACCCTCCACCTCCAGGATGGGGGTATACTAACTTTGTCATTCCGTTTGTAACACCTTGAAATATCGACCTAAGACCCTATAAAGTATATATATTCTTGATCGTCATAAAATTCTAAGACGATCTAGCCATGTCCGTCCGTCCGTCCGTCCGTCCGTCCGTCCGTCCGTCCGTCTGTCCGTCTGTCCGTCTGTTGAAAGCACGCTAGCATCTAAACGAAAGGAGCTAGAATGTTCAAATTTTCCATAAATGCGTCTTATAGTCGTAGATCGGTTGGGATTGAAATGGGGCGAAATCGGCCCAAAGGGAAAAATTTTTCCCTCACAAGGACTAAAAATACACATAATAATCCCTAATATTTTAGCGTATTTAAGCATGTTTTTTAAGTATGTCTGTTTATATTTGCTTGATATTTGGTACGCGCATTCCCCTTATAGCAAAAACGTGCACCATAAAGTGATTCTTATTTTTAGGGGGTGAAATGGGGCAAAAAGGGATAAAAATGGTACATATTAAACGACAACAGCTAGAAACACGAAATTCGGTGTGTACATTCCTCTAATTGAGTAGATACATAATATAAAAGTATTTTTTCCAAATTCGTACTTTTAAGGGGTAAAATGGGAATAGAGGGATAAAAATGGTACCAACCAAACGGCTGTACCTAGAATAATGAAATTCGGTGTATACATTCCTCTGATTGCATAGACAAGTAAAATACACGAATTTTTCAAAATTCGTACTTTTTGGGGTTAAAATGTAAAAAAGGGATAAAAATAGTACCAATCAAATGACCGCAGCTGGAGTCATGAAATTCGGAGTATACATTCCTCTGACTGTGTAGGCACGGAAAATAAACTAATTTTTCGAATTTCGTACTTTTTGGGGCCAAAATAGAAAAAGGGGATAAAAATAGTACCAACCAAATGGCCGCAGCTACAGTCATGAAATTCGGAGTATACATTCCTTTGACTACGTAGACATGAAAAATAAAAGGTTTTTTCCAAATTCGTACTTTCAAGGGATACAATGGGTACGGAGGGATAAAAATGGTACCAACCAACCGGCTACCCCTGGAATAACGAAATTCGGTGTATACATTCCTCTGATTGCGTAGACACTTAAAATAAACAGATTTTTCGAAATTTCTATTTTTTGGGGTTAAAATGAAAAAAGGGGATAAAAATAGTACCAATAAAATGACCGCAGCTAGAGTCATGCAATTCGGAGTATACGTTCCTCTGACTGCGTATACACGGAAAATAAACTGATTTTTCGAAATTTTTACTTTCAAGGGATACAATGGTACAGAGGGAGAAAAATAGTACCAACTAAACGACCACAGCTAGAATGATGAAATTCTAATTGCGTAGAAACGTCAAGGGGGTAAAAATGGTACCAACCAAATGGGCGCAGCTGGAATCATGGAATTCGGTGTATACATTCCTCTGACTGCATAGACAAATTCGTATTTTTTTCCAAAATCTTAATTTTTCTTTTACGGCAAAAATTGGTTGAATCATGATGTTAGGTTATTTTGCACTATGTACGTCTCATAATGGATTTTCAAAATTAGTACTTTTGGAATTAAAATAGAATGGAAATACAACCAACTGTAGCACCCACTATCTACCAATATTTATGGTATTTAAGCTTTTTGAAAATATAAATAGAAGAATATTTATTATTTGATTTGAAATAAATAATGGTTTGAAATAATTAAAATATTATATTCATTTAAAAAATTATATTTTTAATATTTTTATTTGTTTTGATTTGGCTATATAAAAAAATTATATTTTCCTGTAATATTACTGCACTTCTACGAAAATCGACATCCTCTGTGGAATTCAATCCATGGTGGAGGGTAAATAAAGTTCGGCCCGGCCGAACTTAACGCCGTTTTTACTTGTTTTGATTTGTTTTGTTCTCTTTTCCTAAGCAGCCAAACAGTGTGTAGTGGTCCGATATTTTTGTTGTTATAACCGCGGCATGTGCATTCACTCTTGCTTTGATGCATCTCGCAAACATGTGATCTATTGCTGTGCTCGTGTTGTTGTGGTCATCTTCTCTTGTTTTCTCGTTAACCATGCAGTGCAGTCCGTTTGACGAAAGCACGTCTAAGTATCTTGTTGTTGTTATGCTTTGTGTGCTTATGTCGATATTCATGTCTCCCACAATGATGATCTCTTGTTTCTTGTGTATGCTGCTAATGCACTGATCTAGTTCTTGTAGAAACGTGTTGATGTTCTGACTAGGCGGACGGTAAGCGGAGATGACGGTGATGGTTGTGTTTGTTGTTGTTGCAATATCAGTTCGCACTGTTTCGAAGGAGTGTGTGCATGTAGGTATGTTTGTACATTGCATGCTGTCGTTGACGTATACCGCAATGCCTCCTCCTCTGCCTTCTCTGTTCAAAAAGGTTGCGTTGAAACCATTTATGGTATAGAATTGGTTTTCGCTGTTTGTTATGTTAGTCTCTGTTAAAATTATTAGGTGTATTTTATTTATAACATTTTTAATGTGGGTTAGAAAATTAATGAAATTCTTTCTCAGTGACCGAATATTCATATGGATTAGTGATAATGGGTAATTCAAGTATTTTTTATCAATTTCATTGAAATTATTAAGTATTTCACTAGTATAATTCATTTTTTTGGCGATGTGGAATCACTAATTTGTAAGATTTCTCTTCCTCTAATTGTTTTTGTTTCGTTTTTTCTATAAAAAAAAAGAGTAAAAAATATGAAAATATATGCTTTTGAGCTTGGCTTTAGTTAAATTTGTGATTTTTTTTTTTTTGGTGTTTAATTGTTCAATTAAATTTCATTGTTTATGGCTTTCACGTCATCTTCATTGTTTAAAATAATGGGGGTTGAGTCTAATGGGGGTTGAGTCTTCATTTCTTCGAGCATATATGTGCCCATTTCGCGACCAAACAAATTTCCAGCTGTTTTCTTTGGCTTTTCTTTTAGCCAACCACAAAACACGTCTATTGTGCGGCGTCAGCTCATCATTTATGTAGATGTATTTGTCCCTTTGGTTGTTTTTCTCTCCAGTTAAAACACTTGCTTCAAGCCTACGTCTATTGAGTTTTCTCATTATTTCTTTCTTTTTATTGCTGTTTGAGAACCTAACAATGATTTTGTTATTTTTTTCGATACAGTAAGTGGAGCTAATGTCCGTATCGCTCACTTCTACGCCTACGGATGACGCTATTTTCTTTATTACCGTCGCTGCTTCTAACTTTGTGTCGGTCACATTACTTATTTCAATGTTATTGCTGATTGTGAGTTGTTCCAGTCGTTGTATTCTGTCGCTGATTTCGGAGATTTGCTTAGATTTTTCGTTGTCTCTTTTTTCCAGATCAATAACCTTTGTCGACAAAGACTTGAGCATCTCATTTATTTTTGCGAGCGCTGTTTGCAATTCTTCTTTTAATTCTTTGGTACGGGTGTTGGAGCTCATTAACTCTTCCTTCACTTCCTTGTGACATGTATTTATTGATACAACACTTATAGCGATTTGCTGTACTGCTGATTTTAGGTCGGTCATGCCAGATTTTAATTCTGCAATGTTCGATTGTTGACTACTTTTATTTGGAGTGGTGTTTGTGTTTTGAGATGTTTTGGGCACTGGTAAAGACATTCTCTCAATTTATTTTTTCCGCACACGACAAGAAGTTCACTGGTTGTAACGATGCGCGTATAACAAAAGCACGTCCGTTCGCGTTGAGAGCTACAGCTGATTAATTGATTAATTGATTAATTGATTAATTGATTAATTGATTAATTGATTAATTGATTAATTGATTAATTGATTAATTGATTAATTGATTAATTGATTAATTGATTAATTGATTAATTGATTAATTGATTAATTGATTAATTGATTAATTGATTAATTGATTAATTGATTAATTGATTAATTGATTAATTGATTAATTGATTAATTGATTAATTGATTAATTGATTAATTGATTAATTGATTAATTGATTAATTGATTAATTGATTAATTGATTAATTGATTAATTGATTAATTGATTAATTGATTAATTGATTAATTGATTAATTGATTAATTGATTAATTGATTAATTGATTAATTGATTAATTGATTAATTGATTAATTGATTAATTGATTAATTGATTAATTGATTAATTGATTAATTGATTAATTGATTAATTGATTAATTGATTAATTGATTAATTGATTAATTGATTAATTGATTAATTGATTAATTGATTAATTGATTAATTGATTAATTGATTAATTGATTAATTGATTAATTGATTAATTGATTAATTGATTAATTGATTAATTGATTAATTGATTAATTGATTAATTGATTAATTGATTAATTGATTAATTGATTAATTGATTAATTGATTAATTGATTAATTGATTAATTGATTAATTGATTAATTGATTAATTGATTAATTGATTAATTGATTAATTGATTAATTGATTAATTGATTAATTGATTAATTGATTAATTGATTAATTGATTAATTGATTAATTGATTAATTGATTAATTGATTAATTGATTAATTGATTAATTGATTAATTGATTAATTGATTAATTGATTAATTGATTAATTGATTAATTGATTAATTGATTAATTGATTAATTGATTAATTGATTAATTGATTAATTGATTAATTGATTAATTGATTAATTGATTAATTGATTAATTGATTAATTGATTAATTGATTAATTGATTAATTGATTAAT
The DNA here is from genome assembly GCA_947397865.1 of Polietes domitor. Taxonomy (NCBI): domain Eukaryota; kingdom Metazoa; phylum Arthropoda; class Insecta; order Diptera; family Muscidae; genus Polietes; species Polietes domitor. Next base: position 85,924,414 of record OX377620.1, read on the forward strand.
TGATTAATTGATTAATTGATTAATTGATTAATTGATTAATTGATTAATTGATTAATTGATTAATTGATTAATTGATTAATTGATTAATTGATTAATTGATTAATTGATTAATTGATTAATTGATTAATTGATTAATTGATTAATTGATTAATTGATTAATTGATTAATTGATTAATTGATTAATTGATTAATTGATTAATTGATTAATTGATTAATTGATTAATTGATTAATTGATTAATTGATTAATTGATTAATTGATTAATTGATTAATTGATTAATTGATTAATTGATTAATTGATTAATTGATTAATTGATTAATTGATTAATTGATTAATTGATTAATTGATTAATTGATTAATTGATTAATTGATTAATTGATTAATTGATTAATTGATTAATTGATTAATTGATTAATTGATTAATTGATTAATTGATTAATTGATTAATTGATTAATTGATTAATTGATTAATTGATTAATTGATTAATTGATTAATTGATTAATTGATTAATTGATTAATTGATTAATAGATTAATTGATTAATTGAGAAGAATAATTGTTCACAAGAATTTCCTGCCAAATCACAGTTTCTGTGATTTATATTTTATACTTTGACAGTTTTCAACGCATTCGTATGCCATTGACTTGGTCATATGTGTGTTGCTTTTATTAGCAATTCTTTGTCCTACCCCTTTATAGTACTATATCCGCTGTCGTTTGGATTTGGCTTGGAGCCAATTAGTTCAATATAAAATAATAGAATTTGTCAATTTTCGTTTTGAAATGTGTCCCTCCTTTTTCGCTCTGCTTTACAGCCAAACTAATAGACCAACTGCAATGTCTAGAACTCACAAAATGTTTATACTTAATAAAGTCATTTATTGGATGATGGAGCGTGGTTGGTAGTGGGGCTATATTAATGCCATAAATATCTTGCAAATTAAAAATATTTTCTTTTTTTGAGATCGTGTGTGGCATTCTTTCTATTCATTTAAAGTTTGACTACACTCAATGAAGTGTGTATGTGTAAGGAAAGCAATTATGTCTTTGCATTACAGTATGCCCGAAATAGACCCGGGAAACATCTTTTGATCCTAATTATATTAGATTCTTGGCGATGTCTGGTGGTGGTTTTTTCTTTCGAGGATTCTGTTGATATTCACAATCATTATTTCTTTAAAATGCTCCATGCTTATTGGTTCGCTCACAGTGGGGCATCATGATAAAAAATTTGATAAGTTAGTCTATTTTGACAATTCATACATTTTTTATAAAAAACCGTCTTAATTGTCTATCTATTGACTATGATCAATTTTTTATTCACAAAAGAACACATTTGTGAACTTTGTTGTCGAATCACTGAAAACATTTGGAATATTTCAGATCGTTACTTACGTGAAATTATTCCGGTAATGCAGAATATTGTATTTAAATCGATTTGCAACTACACGATTTGCGAATACAAGACATCACAAAAACGTGCTAGAATTTTCATACATATTTTCCCGACATACTTTTAAATGAAACAATCGGTTGGACATGTAAAATTGTTTCTATCAGGTAAGACGAAATATTTTATACCCTTATACTGACGTACGTACAAGTGGAAGTAAACTTATTTGGTGAATTATAAAAACCTGCAATACTGCGGGGTATGGACAAATTATAAACTTTGCAATATGCAAATTATGTTACGAAAATAACTTTGAAACCCGTTGACAATTCGCCTGACCCATAGACATCAACATCATCATCATCATCTCAACTCATGTGATGCATCTTCATTTAATTGTTAATTTATGTTCCTTTTGTCCGTCTGTCTGTCTGGTTTAATCGCTAAAACAAGGCAGACAATCAACTCTTTTAAATGCATACGACTGTGTATTTATAAACATATAAATAGTAATTTTATTTTGTCAATAATTATAATCATCCAGTCGCCCGTCCATCCATCCACCCAATCCATTCCACCACTGCATCGTTTCGCCACAACCAGCGAGGCAGCGACTCAGTAATAGATGCAATTACTTCTGCTGCAGCGATAGCCACCACAACTGCCAACGTGCAGCGTGTAGCAGTGGCTGTAGTTCATGAATAAAATTGCATTTGATTGGAATCAAGCACTTCTGCAGACATTGTTTGTTTTATTTCTTTGCTGTTGTATATATATAATGAAGTTTGTATATATTCAGTGCATTAATATAGTATGTACATTAGTGTGTTCTTTTTAAATTATATAAAAAGGTAAATTTGTCCCGGAAAAGGACTTTTTTGACTTCTGCTAAAAAACCAACGGCCATATTCATTGTCATTTATCACAGGTTTATAAAAGAATTTTCAATGTAAAAGTAGACAAAAACCGTTGATAATTTTTTCTGAGTGTCCTTTCTATAAAATTCTCAGGCATTAATAGGAAATAAAGAGTGATTTTTTTGAGGTTAGGATTTTCATGCATTAGTATTTGACAGATCACGTGGGATTTCAGACATGGTGTCAAAGAGAAAGATGCTCAGTATGCTTTGACATTTCATCATGAATCGTCTTACAAACGAACAACGTTTGCAAATTATTGAATTTTATTATCAAAATGCGTGCTCTGTTAAGAAAGTTCATTGCGCGCTTCCATTTTATGGTCAGTTTAATCGACCCACTGAAGCGGCTATTCGGGCTATTGTGACTAAATTTCGCACCAAATTTACATTGTTGGACATTAAACCACCAACACGCTTACGTAGAGTGCGAACTGAAGAAAATATCGCAGCTGTATCGGCCAGTGTTAATGATGACCACCAATTTTCGATTCGTCGCCGTTCGCACCAATTGGGTCTCTGTTACTCAAAAACGTGGAAATGCCAAAATTGGACTAAGCGGATGGACCACCTAAGACGCAGCCGCGGTCAACATTTAAATGAAATTATCTTCAAAAAGTAAATGTCATGGACCAATCTAACGTTTCAAATAAAGAACCGATGAGATTTTGCAAATTTTATGCGTTTTTTTTAAAAAAAAAAGTTATCAAGCTCTTAAAAAATCACCCTTTACATGGATCCCATAACAATTAAAAAAGAATGAAATTCAATCGGTTAAATTTCAAAAACATTTTTGAGTTTGAATCGAGATGTTGTCCGGACTCAAGACCATTTTGCATATTTATTTTATAGAATGCAAATTTTTTTACAGATGGCATGGTGATATTTATCACTTGACTGCAAATTACCAGTTTCCAGTTCAAATCAAATAAAGTTTACAGACCAAATAAAAAAATAATTTTTGAGTTTTGTTTTAGCCCAATTTTTTCAAAAAGAAAATTAAAATTTTTTTGACATATTTTTACGAATTTGTTCATAATGCACAGAAAAGAATATATATAACAAAAATACACACGAGGTACAGTGAAGACGGCACGTACCGTACAACAATAACCTTTGCATTGCTGCGAGCGATGCGAGCACATGCATAACATTGAATTGGCCAAGTGAGATTTTTTGTGTGTCAACTTAGTTCGGTGGAATATTTTGTTTATCAGCGCTTCTCATTTGTCATATGTGACTGCTGGTACTAATATGAACCCTGATCTAAGTCAAAGACATACATACATTAGTTGCGAAAGTTCCGACGAGATGGGGTAGCACCCATCGAAACTGCGCTGTCAACTTTTAGCTGCTACAATAAAGGTCTCACTTTGCCTTTTTGCTAATTTTGGGTTCTGCTGAAGACTTCAGCACAACCTTTGGTCTTAAACCAAAATAAATGACAACAAAAAATTATATTTTTAAATATTTATTACAAACAAACTAATAAACACTGCAAAATCTCCTAAAATATATGAGAAATAGTATGTCATCATATTTAGACTTTGCTTTTTTTTTAATTTCAAAATCTGTAAAATGTGAAAATCTGCATTAAAAATATTTTCTGCGCTTTATGAACAAATACAAATGTAAAATTATGTCGAAAAACATAAAAACAAAAAAAGAATTTTAAGAAATATAAGAAAAGTAAAATAATTACTAAAATCGATACAGACAGACAGAAATCTTCAAAAAAAGCTTAAACACCATATATGTTGGTAGATACAGTTAGTTGTATTTCCATTCTATTTTAATTCCAAAAGTAAAAATTTTGAAAATCTATTGTCTTACGTGCAGTTGGAAAAAAATCTTTTTATTTTGCGTGTCTATGCTGTCAGAAGAATGTATACACCGAATTCTATGATTCTAGCTGCGGCCATTTGGTTGGTACCATTTTTATCCCATTTTTCCTATTTTACCCCCTTAAGAGTACGACATTCTAAAAGCTCTTTGTTTTACGTGTCTACGCAATTGTATTGGGATGTACACTAGGGCGTACCTCAAAAAAAAAGTTCGCCGTACACCTTCGAATATGAAGTATTATTGAAAGGTAGTTTCAAAAAAAAAATTTTTATTTTTTTATGCCGAACGTAGGGGTCGCGCTTTTACATTTTTCTATATAACTTGTATTTATAAACGGATTTTAAGCACCCCCTTCTGGTACTTACCCATCATTTCTCAGTTGCTACTACCCTAATGTACCACTCTAATAATCGAAAATTAAAGCTCGCATAAAATCATGAATCATGTTTGAGCTCAATGACTTCAAAGACAAAAAAATCGGACAAAAACATCGATGTATCACACTTTAAAATCCGTTTATAAATGCAGAAGTTATATAGAAAAATGTAAAAGCGCGACCCCTACGTTCGGCATAAAAAAATAAAAAAAATTTTTTTGAAACTACCTTTCAATAATACTTGTAACCTGGTACGCTCTAATGTACACACCGAATTTTATCATTCGTCGTTTAGTCGTTTAGTTGGTATTATTTTTATCCCTCTGTACCCATTGTATCCCTTGAAATTACGAATTTGGAAAAACCTTTTATTTTTCGTGTCTACTCCGAATTCCATGGCTCTAGTTGCAGTCATTTGGTTGGTACTATTTTTATCCCCTTTTTCAATTTTAACCCCAAAAAGTACGAATTTCGAAAAATCCGTCTATTTTACGTGTCTACGCAATCAGAGGAATGTGTACACCGAATTTCATGAATCCAGCTGCGAACATTTGGTTGGTACCATTTTTATCCCTCTATTCCCATGTTACCCTTAAAAGTACGAATTTGGAAAAAAATACGTTTATATTATGTATCTACTCAATTAGAGGAATGTACACACCGAATTTCGTGTTTCTAGCTGTTGTCGTTTACTATGTACCATCTTTATCCCTTTTTGCCCCATTTCACCCCTACGAATAAAAATCACTTTATGGCGCACGTTTCTGTTATAAGGGGAATGCGCATACCCGATATCAAGTAAGTACAAGCAGACACATTGAAAAAATATGCTTAAATACTCTAAAATATTATGGGTATTTTTAGTCCTTGTGTGAGAACAAATTTTCCTTTTGGGCCGATTTCGCCCAGTTTCAATCCCAACCGATCTACGACTATAAGACGCATTTATGTAAAATTTGGGCGTCCTAGCTCCTTTCGTTTAGATGCTAGCGTGCTTTCAACAGACGGACGAACGGACTTGGCTAGATCGTCTTAGAATTTTATGACGATCAAGAATATATATAATTTATAGGGTCTCAGGTCGATATTTCAAGGTGTTACAAACGGAATGACAAAGTTAGTATACCCCCATCCTGGAGGTGGAGGGTATAACAAAATTTGACCGCCACACTGTGAAGTTCCATCTGCAAAAATTCAATACAATTTTTGAGTTTTGTAAAAAAATTTAAATTGGGCAACGTTCCAAAGATTATTTTAAAATACTAACATTCAAAATGGGATAATTTTAGAAATCAGTCCAAAGTTGACTACTTTTCTGATTTTTCGAAAAGAAAAGTAACAATTTTTTTCACTTGTTAAAAAATCAAAAACTTATTTTTTTGGACTTTGTCGGATTGTTTCTCATAAGTTTAGGAAAGGCTAAAGTCGGACGGAGCCGACTATATGATACACTCCAATTTCTATCCTATTACAATTCAATCCCGTAAAAAAGTGAAATCGGGAAGGATTTTTGTATCCAGTAAATGTATGTGTTTGACAAAAAATGTTAAATCGGAAAGGACTTTTGTATGGGGGGGGTATATTGAAACATGGAACGATGTGACCCGCTTTCACAATGTATGTTTACAGGTGATTAAACATCGATTAAACATTTGGAAGCAACATTTGTATATATATATAAAGTTAAATCGGGAGCGACATTTGTATGGGGGCTATATATAAATCTGAACCGATCTGACCGATTTTCACCATAGCTGTTTCCACTTCAATTATAGGCTCCTGTGTCAAATTTGAGACAAATCGAGTGAAATATGTGGTTTGTAGAGCCGAAAAAGTCAAATCGGGAGCGACATTTGTATGGGGCTATATATAAATCTGAACCGATCTGACCGATTTTCACCATAGCTGTTTTCACCTCAATTATAGGCTCCTGTGCCAAATTTGAGGCAAATCAAGTGAAACATGTGGTTTCTATAGCGGAAAAAGTCAAATCGGGAGCGACATTTGTATGGGGGCTATATCTAAATGTGAACCGGTTTGGTTCGTCATTGATTCAAAAAACTTAATTATGCCAATTTTTGTTAAGAGCGGACTATAATAGCGACCTGTAATTTGATTACAACAATAGATGAACAGACAGACTGACGGACAGACCGACAGACAGACGGACATTGCTAAATCGACTCAGAAAGTGATTCTAAGCCGATCTGTATAATAAACGATGCACAAAGACATAATACTATCGTGGAGTGTATACAAATTAAAAGATATTCTTTAAATATTTATTACAAGCAAACAATGTTCAGTTCCCAATGGTATGGAGAAAATCAAACGGAGTATTAGACTACAAAATCTGAAATCGAACAATAAGTTTGATAATGGCCACGTCTTGGCTTGGGGGGGACAAATAGTCTAGAAACATTTGTTGTTTTGACGGAATTATAAATAATGAAGATTATCTGAGGATATTAAGAGAAATATTTAAGTCAAACGCGAAAAACTAGGTGTTCAGGGCAGCTTCAAATTTTATCATGACATTGATCCGAAACACAAATTTGTGGGATGAAAAAACGATTACATAGAGAATGGGATAAAATACGTACTTCCTGAATTTCGTGGAAATAAATAATAATAAATACTAAATGTTCACAAAAACGCGACTTTGTCTTATTAATTATCCTTTTTTAAGAAAAAAAAAACTAATATTAATGACGCTTTGGTATTTGACGTAAATGCAGTAATGCGTTGTTTTTTTATTATTTGTAATCAGTTAATGACTATTTTTTCGCGGAAATATTTTATGAAATCCCCACAAAAATCCTCTTTCCATCTTTGGTCCGTTCATGTCTTTGTCATATCTTTGGTGCTTTCGACCATCACAAAATCTCCATGGGCAAGTCCCCTCATCTAGCAAGCCTGTTTGGGCTCTGCTTGTTAAGTTTTAAAGATATCCGATTCGAGCTCAGTGCAGATAGGTAAAATTTTCAAAGGTCCAAATTTCGGAATAGTTGTCAAATTTATTTAAAACCAAACTACAATGATCAAGTTTATGTCTGTATGATTTAAATCGTTTCCTTTTCAATCCGATCACTGAGCGAATGAGTAATATTATCTTGAATAAATGTAACTCATACGCCACCAATATGTGGATATATCAATGTTTATCTTTAACTGTTGGGGTGGTGGTAAATGTTAGCCCTATTGATGATTTTTCAATTACACTCTTTTGTTTCCCTCTAGAAATTTAATTTTTTTAGTAACTTCTCATTTTTAATATTTTTTGATTTGAACTGGGATATTGTCCTGGCTCAAGACCATTTTGCATCTATATTTAATAGAATGCAAATTTATTTACAAATGCTATGGTGACATTTATTGCTTGGCTGCAGTCTACCACGATCATGATTTCTACCCTGTCTAAAGGTTTCGTTCAGGTGGCTTCCTAGCCACTTTTCAACATTAAACCCGGCCTCTTTAAACAAATGATTCTCACAAACGAACGAGAGGCACACCTCACTTGCCGAATTTGCGTTTAAAAAATCGCACCGTGCCATTTTTAAATAAATTTGTTAATAATAGTTATAACAAAATAATATTTCTAGAAAACTTAAAAATATAATATATTATTTTAATAACATATTAAGTAAAAGTTGCCAAACTTAAGCGTGACTAGCAATTAATACAAAGTGTGGGAAATAGTGCTTGCTCCCGGCACTTGCAGTGGCTTGTAGAGCTGAGTCTGCTAAAATTTTTCTTAAAAAATAGGTATTAACACACTTAAAAATAAGTCTTTTCGAGAGGATATATGTCGATAATATAGTGCAGCGACATGTATTCAGGGTCGTCTATAATATAAAATGCAGAAAAAGCAATGTTAATTAAATTACGTGGACCTGCTAAATATTGAATTGTTTTTTTTGGTCTAATCATTTCAAATTTCTTCACATTGGGTGGGGGGGAATTTTTCGGAAACAATGTCATCGAAAAAAATACTTTAGTTTTCTTCCTATTTTTCAGTAGTCTATTAGTTAGTATAGTTTGATTTCGATAACTCGAAAGTTAACAAAATTATTTGTACTCGATTTTTTTGTTGAAATGAGCTAAAAATTAAAAAATTGATTTTAATAAGATAGTTATTGAAAAATTTATTTTTCCTTTTTTTATTTTGACCACATTCTAAAATATTTAAAATTTTCCAAGAATTCGATAACTATGCGTGATATCGATATCATGTCTAACTTTTTTTCTGATTTTTCTCTATTTTTTTTTTTTTTTTTTTTTTGGTTTTTCTATAAATTAAACCGATTTTTGTGGTTTCGATATTTCGAAAGTTATCGAAAATTGTTTACCATATTTTTTTTTTGAAATGAGCTAAAATATTTAAAAAATAATTTTTCATTGAAATGATTATCCGCCATGATCACAGTGAACGAAAAAATTATAAAAAATTGAAAAATCGATTTTGTCAAAATTTCAATTTCGATAATTCGATATCTAAGATAGATAAAATTTGTATTTAATTTTTTCCATTTTTTTCGTTTTGACCTCATTCTACAAAAAAATCAATTTTTCCAGGAACTCGATAACTAAGCGTGATGTCGATATCATGTCGACCATTTTTTCGTATTTTACTATAGTTTTTCTGTTATTTTTGGACTTTCTATAGTTTAACCCGATATATTTGATTCCGATATTTCGAAAGTTATCGAAAAAGGTTTTACCTTTTTTTGCTTTTTATCATTCGAATGAGTTAAACATATTAAAAAATTAAGAAAATAGATTTTTTCAATTTCGATGTTTCGAAAACTAAGATTGTTGTCGAAAAGTTTTATTTGTTAGTTTTTGTCATTTTGAACTGATTCTACAAAAAATATTTTTTTCGATTTTTCCAAGAACTCGATAACTAAGCGAGATATCGATCAAACGTCCACCATTTTTTTGCATTTTGATGTTACGTTTTACTGAAAACTCCCTATTTTGGAGATTTTTTTCAAACGTTTTAGGATTTTTGGAATTATTTTCATCAAAATTCAATGAAAATTGAAAATATCCGTTTAAGGGATACCCTCATGTTCGTTATATATGTATGTATTCATGTGCATTTATTGTTTTTCCATTAAACAATATGACAATGTGTCAGGGCATGACTGACTGAAAAGAAAATCACTTTTCTGATTGTTCTTTTTTTTAATTTCATTTCTTGTTTATTATTATTCAATTACAAAGCGATGACTTTCAGCCAGAAAAGGGGTTTACGACGAAAGTGACTGCTGGAGGGGGTAAGGGGTCGACGTTGAATTTATTACAAAATAAAAGTAAATATTTATGGTTTATAGTGTTTTTGTATGATATTATTAAGGGAGGACGACTTACTGTCGATAATGATGACAACAGGAGAAAGGGGAGGAGAATGAGATTATCCGCCATCATCACAGTGAACGAAATATAGCAAATTTTAATTGAGGTCTCATTCTAAAGAATTAAGTTCAAATTTTACTTTCCATGGCAAATAGGCTGATTAAATACTTGCGTGATATGAGATTTTCATCATATCAATTCTGGGAAAGAACGCACATAAATATTGAGCTACTTATTAAGGAGGCTGGAAAATAATGATGCAATCGAACATCATAGCTACTGAAAGGAATGAAGCTATGGGATTAATAGGGGTGTTTTATTCAGCACAAACCGGTTTTCTAGCTTAACTGTATTTGTTATAATATTAAATTGTTGGGATTGTTGAATTTTCAAATTAGTGTTTTTTGCAGAAAAGAGGCCATACAATTCAATCAAATAAAATTTGCGCAAAAAATCAATTAGATTTAATTAGGTAATTATTATTTTTTAAATGCAACACTTTTATGTTTTTTTCTCCTTCGTCTGTGTAGCTAGACATTGACGATGTTACAAAATATGATGACAACGCATATTACCTTCCCCATTTCTGAGGGCAATATTCGTTTATTGCGTGTTCCAACCTTCTTGGGTTTGGCTTGGCTTATCTACATTGTGCCACTTTCGTGAAATGCATTAAAAATTTGCAAAAAATTCATTTATCTGGTCATATGGCATTTGGGTTTATATTTTATTAAATAAGCGATAATGTTGAACATCATAATATTATTTTGTAGATTTTATTTTATTACTTTCTGACAATGTTGTTTTGTTTTCAAAAGCTACACAAAATTACAATTAATTGAACTTTGTAATCATTGCAGAAAGCAAAACAAAAAATAGGATTTCCCATGCCTCCTCAATAAGTGTTCGATCAAGTGAAAGGTCTACGATTTATTATTCGACATCATCTGCGGCACTCAAAAAATATCACCGACATCGACACTTAGACAAAGTGTCGCGAACACCACCTGAGGCACTCAAACAATATCACCACAAGCGGGTAGTGTGCACTTTGCTATGGGGCATTATAAATATATTTGTGCATTTCTTTGTAACAACCACAAGAAAGTTTCCTTCACCAACATTGTCTCAAGATTGTGGCGATTTTATTTATTGTAGTTTTCCCTACTAAACTCAAAAATAATACATATATCTTTAAAAACGATTACTAAATTTAAAATTTTCGTTGGAGACAGTATCACAAAAAACAGCGGACCAAAAGTTACACAAATTAAAATTAAAAAAAAAACATGAAATCGATATTTTTGTGTATACGATGGAAACCAATATTTGTAGAGGAAATCCTTGGATAAAAAGAAAAGTATTTTTCGATTAAATAGCAGCACAGCTTCCCATAGAAAATTCGCATACTGTTTCAATCTATATATATAAAAGAGTTGCGTTACTGACTGACTGACTTATCATTGGCCAGCCCCAGACCAAACGGCTGAAGCCAGGGTCATGAAATTTTCAGGGTAGTTCCCAAATATGACGTAGACGTCGACTAAGAAAGGGTTTTACGAAATTCGTACTTTTAGGGGGTAAAAAGTGATAAACATCGAACCTTCGTCCTGACTAAACGGCAGTAGCTATAAACAGGAAATTCGGTGAGTCCCTTGCAATGACCATTCAGACGAGCTACAAATAGGGATTTTTCGAAATTTGTACTTTTAAGGAGCGAGCGGTACAAAAAGGGATAAAAATGATACCTACTAATGTTTTACAACTAGAATCGAGGAATTTGGTACGCAAATTCCTCTCACCATATAGAAACAAAGTAAAATTAGATTTTTTCGAAATTAGTACTTTTAAGGGGCGAGCAGGACAAAAAGGGATGCAAATGGTACCAGCTAAAGTATTACAGCTAGAAACGTGAAATTTGGTTTGTAAATTCCTCTGACCAAATAGAAACGAAGTAAAATTGGATTTTTTGAAATTTGTACTTATTATGGGTGTGCGGGACAAAAATGGATACAAATTTTACCAAATATATTATTGTAGTTAGAATCGTGAAATTCGGCGTGTAGATTTCTCCGACCATGTAGGCGCGCAACATAAATGGATTTTTCGAAATTTGTACTTTTTAGGGGGTAGGCGGGACAAAAAGGGTTCCAATTTAAGAATTGCAGCTATAGTCGGGAAATTTGGAATGTAAACTGTGTGTAAAGCGCAATCTAAATGGATTTTTTCGAAATTTTCTTATAGGTGGTGAGCAACAAGTGATAAAAGTAGTACAAACTAAAGTATTGGAGCTATAGTCGTGAAATGTGGTGTGTAAGTTCCACTGACAACGAGGAGCGCAAATCCAAACGATTTTTTTTTTAATTTTGTACTTATAAACAATGAGCGGGATAAAAATAGTACCAACTAAAATATTTCAGCTATAGTCGTGATTTTTTGTGTTTAAATTTCTCTGATAACGTAGACTTGCGAGCGGAACAAAAAGGGATAAAAATGGTACCAACTTTAGTATTACAGCTAGAGTCGTGAAATTTAGTGTGTAAGTTCCTCTGACCATATAGAAGCGCAGTAAAATTTGATTTTTCGAATTTTGTACTTTAAGTGGTGCGCTGGACGAAATTACGTAAGCGCGGAACATAAATGGATATTTCAAAATTTGTATATTTAAGAGGGGGATACGGGACAACAAGGAATATGTAATATGTGTTACCAAATAAAGTACATATTTTTAGGGGAAGCAAAAACACATGTGATTTTTCAAAATGTGTACTTTATGGGAAAGAAGTGCAAAACGTTATAAACTGGCTGGCTGAATCTAGAAACATGAGATCGAGGATATAAATGGTTGTAATATTTTGTTCAGAACTTGGTAGAAAATTATAAAAATTAAACATACGAAGGAGTTCAGCTAAAATAGTGCAATTCGACAAGCACATTCCTTTCGCTGTATGTGAGTGCTACCTAATAGAAGGTTTCCAAATTATTATTTTAGATTTATCTATATCCACCAAAAGAAAATTAAATAAATACTATCCAAAAACAAAGACGGATAAAATTAACAAATAACTGACTTTTTCGCGTGCGAAGCAGCGGGTACTGCTAGTCAATTATAAACACATTGTCCAGCTTGGAGTGCTTGCGTTATCATGTTCTCATCAGCCGTATGGCCAAATGTAAAACAAAATATATTGTTGGTATCTTAAAAACGAGATATTATATTTTTTATTATTGTGGTATTTAAACAAAATTTAAAAAATACGCATTGTTTACTTTAATAGCAATCTTTTTGGGAGTACCAAGATCTGACCACATACTTGGATAGAGCGCCCCAAAATAAGAAAAAAAACGGTCGGCATGTTATCGATATCTCGCGTAGTTATCGAACGTTAAAGATTGAACAAATTGTATTTTTTTGTTTCAATGGAATCAAAATCGAAGCAATAAATTAATAACTTTTTAGTTAATCGATAATTTCAATAGTTTTCGATTGTGGAAATTCTATAAAAATGACGAGCATTTTTATTTAAAACAAAATTTTAAATTATAAAGAAATTCAATAACAAAAATAATTATAGCACGTACTTCAAAGAAAACTATTTACACCCTCCACTAGGGCATTATTGTTTGTAACACTCAAAAGGAGATAGACCCATCGTTTATTATACCGATCGTCTTACAATCACTTTTTGAGTCGATTTAGCAATCAAAATACAGGTCGCAATTATAGTTAGAATCAAATGAAACTTTGCACAACGAAGTTCTTCGGGATAAGGAAAAACGCTATTTAATTTGAAGAAAATCGATTCAGATTTAAATATAGCCCCCCTATAAGAAATTCACTCCGATTTGACTCTTTTCACCCTACATACCATATATTTTAACAGATCTTAATTTTTTTGCAAAACATCTTGTAAGGACATATCGAGCCCTTAGCGCGGAATGATCGTAAGCGCCAAAACACACATTTTACAGGAGGAGGTTTTTATTGATTATTTTGAAATATTTGCATAAAATGAAAAAATTTTTAATGCAAAATGTTTTAATTCCGCCGTACCCAACGAATTATTATTAAAAATTGATCATTTGTTTACATCATACGGTACTTTTGGCGCTTGCGATACAAATATTGTACTTGCGGCTACAAATACTGAAAAAACTATGGCGCTTACGATATAAGTTTTTTCGAATAAACCTCGAAATTTTAGTAAAAACACAATTTTTATTATAAAAAATTTATTAAAAGAACATAATGAAATAGATAACACTACCTTTATAAAGGAAAAATGAACAGTAAAGTAATTCATCGTTAATAAAAAACTATTTTAGACACATTTGAATTCCAATTCCAATTAATAGTTAAATTTCATACAAAAGTTCTTAGGTAATATCGATATTGAATTTTTCTTTGAACGAATAATTATAATAATATTCATTTAAATTAAATTAATATTTATTTCATCCATCCTACTGTCTGCAAAATATCCATATTTAATTTGTGCGCAAAATCCCAGTTTTTCAATATGTCCCGTCTCAAACAATTTAAATTTTATTTTAATGTTTGGCGGTAGAAATGCTGTGGAAAATGAATTCCAGTCCTTAAAATATAAATGATTTAGTAAAATACTTTTACAACACTTCGGTATCGTGCGGGAATTTGTAAAATGGTACCAACCAAACCGCTGCATCTGGAAAATCGGTGTATCCATTTCTCTGATTGCGTAAACACGTAAAATAAAGTGTTTTTTCCAAATTCATACTTTCAAGGAATATAATGGGTACTTAGGGATAAAAATAGTACCTACAAAACGGCTACAGCTAGAATGATGAAATTCTGTTTGTATTTACATCCCCCTAATTGCGTAGACACGTAAAATAAAGAGATTTTAGAAAGTCGTACTCTTAAGGGGGTAAAATACGTAAAGGGCCCGGCCGAACTTAACGCCGTTTTTACTTGTTTACTCTTTAACTCTATAGAATTGTGGGCAATGTGCCCATTTTCATCACTATTTTAAGATAAATATTATGTTTCTTTGTCAAATTTGCCACTATTTGAAATAAATAAATGTTATCGTTTACCCACAATGGGGTAGGGAAATGATACCAAAACCATGTATATAGTATTTGGCTTAATATACGAATATTCCAAGAAGTATATTAAATTATTGTATATAAGTCACAAATCATGAGTTCTCCAAAAAGACAATAATTTAGAGCTACTTTCAGTTCTTGTGGGTAAACTTTATTCTTCTGGATAATAAATATATAAAACAAATATCTGGGAACTTCGAACCTCTTAGCTTAGTACATTATATGGCCGAGGGTATAAAAATACACTTATTATTGCATCAATATATTGATACCCTTATATAAAACATTTATAAATATCCTTACATTATCTGACAATTTTTGCCTAAATTCATAAACTGTCGCTTACGATAAAATTGCTTTCTTTGAAAATGTGAGCAGCGACTTACGATAAAATCTTAGCCCCATTTTTTATATAAACGTTAACAATTTTGACATTTTGACAATTTTTATTTGTGTATCAGCCGATAAAATTTTAAATTCAACAATAAAAAATATTTTCAGAAAATGTCGCTTACGATCATTTCGCGCTAAGGGCTCGATATAGAGAGAGCCCTTAGCGCGGAATTAAAATTGTTAACGTTTATATAAAAAATTGGGCTAAGATTTTATCGTAAGTCGTTGCTCACATTTTCAAAGAAAGCAATTTTATCGTAAGCGACATTTTATGAATTTAGGCAAAAGCTTTCAGATAATGTAAGATATATTTATAAATGTTGTAGATATGTCTATCAATATATTGATGCAATATTAAGTGTATTTTTATACCCTGGGCCATAGAATGAAGTGTTCTGATGAAGTGAAGGATGAACTAAGCTAAGAGGTTCGAAGTTCCCAGATATTTGTTTTATATGTTAATTTATCGATCCAGAAAAAAGTTTACCCACAAGAACTGAAAGTAGCTCCAAATTATTGTCTTTTTGGAGAACCCAAAGCCTTTTTGTATGACTTGAGCCTTATATACAACAATTTAATATACTTCTTGTAATATTAAGCCAAATACTATATAAATGGTTTTGGTATAATTTCAATATTATTGTGGGTAAACGTTAACATTTATTTAATTCAAATAGTGGCAAATTTGACAAAGAAACATAATATTTAGCTTAAAATTGTGATGAAAATGGGCACATTGCCCACAATTCTATAGAGTTGATTCTATACACTCTACAATTGAATCATTTTGTAAAGGAATAACCTTCCACCCCTTCTGAGTGGCCGACCATAATAACAAATTCCCGCACGATAGCGAAGTCTTATGAAAGCATTTTACTAAATCATTTAGATTTTAAGGACTGGAATTTATTTTCTACAGCATTTCTACCGCCAAACATTAAAATAAAATTTAATTGTTTGAGATCGGCACATTTTGAAAAACTGGGATTTTGCGCACAGTTTAAATTTGGATTTTTTTGCAGATAGTAGGGTGGATGAAATGAATATTAATTTAATTATTCGTTCAAACTAAAATTCAATGATCGTTGCCAATGGGCCAAACCCGCTCTACCCTGAACAACTAAAAATTTCAGTGGAGAAAAATAAAGAGATTTAAAAAGACTTTGTGAGAAAGAAATAATTCCCGAACGATACCAACTTTAGTGTTTGAATATGAATAGTGATCTAATCAAAGACACATTGGCTGAAAGCGACAAAGAAGATATCGATATTACCTAAAAACTTTTATATGAAATTTAACTATTCATAGGAATTCAAATGTGTCTAAAATAGTTTTTTATTAACGATTTGAATTAGTAAAGTAATTCCTTTCATTTTCCCTTTATAAAAGTAGTGTTATCTATTTTATTACGTTGTTTTAATAAATTTTTTATAATAAAAAGTGTGTTTTTACTAAAATTTCGAGGTTTAGTCTCAAAACCAAAGTACAATATTTGTATCGCAAGCGCCAAAAGTACCGTATGATGTAAACAAATGATCAATTTTTAATAATTCGGTGGGTACGGCGGAATTAAAACATTTTGCATTAAAACATATTTCATTTTATGCAAATATTTCAAAATAATCAATAAAAACCTTCTCCTGTAAAATGTGTGTTTTGGCGCTTGCGATCATTCCGCGCTAAGGGCTCGATATATTCTTGATCGTCATAAAATTCTAAGACGATTTAGCCATGTCCGTCCGTCCGTTTGTTGAGAGCACGCTAGCATCTAAACGAAAGGAGATAGAACGTTCAAATTTTCCATAAATGCGTCTTATAGTCGTAGATCGGTTGGGACTGAAACGAGGCGAAATCGGCCCAAAGGGAAACAATTTTCCCTAACAAGGACTTAAAATACACATAATAAACCCTAATATTTTAGCGTAATTAAGCATGTTTTTTCAATATGTCTGTTTATATTTGCTTGATATTTGGTATGCGCATTCCCATATAGCAAAAACGTGCACCATAAAGTGATTCTTATTTGTAGGGGGTGAAATTGGGCAAAAATGGGATAAAAATGGTACATATTAAACGACAACAGCTAGAAACTCGAAATTCGGTGTGTACATTCCTCTAATTGAGTAGATACATAATATAAAATTTTTTTTTCGAAATTCGTACTTTTAAGGGGTTAAATGGGAATAAAGGGATGAAATTGGTACAAACCAAACGGCTGTACCTAGAATAATGAAATACGGTTATACATTCCTCTGATTGCATAGACACGGGAAATAAACGGATTTTTCGAAATTCGTACTTTTTGGGGTTAAAATGAAAAAAGGGGATAAAAACAGTACCAATCAAATGACCGCAGCTAGAGTCATGAAATTCGGAGTATACATTTCTCTGACTGTGTAGACACGGAAAATAAACTGATTTTTTGAAATTCGTACTTTTTGGGTCAAAATAGAAAAATGGGATAAAAATAGTACCAACCAAATGACCGCAGCTTGAGTCATGAAATTCGGAGTATACGTTCCTTTGACTACGTAGACATGCAAAATAAAAGTTTTTTTTTTTCAAATTCGTACTTTCAAGGGATACAATGGGTATGGAGGGATAAAAATGGTACCAACCAAACGACTACACCTGGAATAATGAAATTCGGTGTATACATGATTACATAGACACTAAAAATAAACAGATTTTTCGAAATTCGTACTTTATGGGGTTAAAATGAAAAAAGCGGATAAAAATAGTACCAATCAAATGACCGCGGCTAGAGTCATGAAATTGGAAGTAAACATTCCTCTGACTGTGTAGACGTGGAAAATAAACGGATTTTTCGAAATTCGTACTTTCAAGGGATACAATGGTACAGAGGGATAAAAATAGTACCAAATAAACGACTACAGCTAGAATGATGAAATTCTAATTGCGTAGAATCGTCAAGGGGCTAAAAATGGTACCAACCAAATGGGCGCAGATGTAATCATGGAATTCGGTGTATAAATTCCTCTGACTGCATAGACACGCAAAATAAAAAGTTTTTTTTTCCAAATTCGTACCATTTCTTTTACGGCAAAAATTGGTTGAATCATGGAATTAGGTTATTTTGCACTATATACGTCTGATAATGGATTTTCAAAATTTGTACTTTTGGAATTAAAATAGAATGGAAATACAAGCAACTGTAGCACCCACTATTTACCAATATTTATGGTATTTAAGCTTTTTGAAAATATAAATATAAGAATATTTATTTTTTGATTTTAAATAAATAATGGTTTGAAATAATTCAAATATTATATTTATTTATAAAATTATTTTTTCAATATTTGTAGTTGTTTTGGTTTGGCTATATTAAAAAATTTATATTTTCCTGTAATATTACTGCACTTCTACGAAAACCGACAACCTCTGTGGAATGCAATACATGGTGGAGGGTATATAAAGTTCGGCCTGGCCGAACTTAACGCTGTTTTTACTTGTTTTGAAAAAAAGTGCGGCGCAAGGTATCATGTAGTCGGATCCATCCGAATTTTTGTCTTTCCTTTCTAGCTTTTTAATAAATTTGTATTTCATGCAGTTGAGAGAAGAGAAATTGTCAAGAAGCAATTTAAATTGAGAAATGGTGGGAATATCTAGAAATTGAAATAACTACGGCTTATGTAGGATACCATAGAACGGAAAAGATCAAACATATATAAGTTTTAAAATCGATAAATATCATCATCATTGTGGGGTGCTTAGCCATCTATTCGTAGGGGATTCACAAATTTGCGGATTTCAGAACAACCCAAAGGCTATGCTACTCACTTAAATCACTAAGAATGTCTGACTCACAAGAAGTTTGAACGACTAATTATATTATTCCATTATCATATGATTAGAGAATGCAGTTAATTAACGTCATCAGAACCAGAAATATATTTAAACCAAAGGTATAGACTACGTTTCGGCATCAGGGATTTTTTCGAAACTTAGCTTAATGAGAACTGAATATACTAGAAATAATAGATTAAACGAAAAATATATCCAATTATCTTTTGTGGGCGTTGTGACGCCAATAAAACCAGAATTCACCTATAACTCTTAATGCAAGAGTTTCTGAGGTAACGTGATCTGACTATATTTTTGGATATAGGATTTTAAAATGTTACCCCACTCTTAAATAACAATAGGTATTACTCAATATTTTCCATATGATCCACCAACGAAGTAGATCTGATGTGTGTCCCATTTAACTTGGTTAGCACTTCCATCGCTTGCCTACTGCCTGACTGAACCGGAACAACCTCGGCTTACTCGTGAGCACGCCGGCACGTTATAGCCCAAGAATACACACCTGTTCGTTGACATTGTGTATGTCCATATTGCACATATCGTCGTCGTCGTTACTCAAAAAAAAAACACGAACACACAGTGACACTTGTCTAATTAATGATTCCGCTGTGAACGAAACAAATCAATAAACAAAAAACACACACACTTTGCTTATCAATTATTCGTCTTAAGCGTTTCGCGTTTGTTTGGCTGTCGCTAAAATCGGAGACACTTTAAGTCTCAAATTATGGTCACATAAAGGTAGGTTAGCATGGCTGAAACAAAACAAACCAAAAACACAAAAAAAAACGCCAGCAAACAATTAAAATACATGAAGAACGACATGCTGCTGGTGGCACACAATTGCTGTGTTTTAGGTATCTTCCAACGACAGACCGAGCTACCAAACAACTGGGGATGTGCAAAATGCAAAAACCGGTTTTTATTACCCGATTTTATGATGAATTTTTTTCGTTTTTTCAAAATTGTCATTAATTATTATCTATTGAAGATATTTTTATTTTTTACTGAACATACATGACAAAATAATGCAAAATAAGTTGACAACGGATTATATCCAAAAGCAAAACAGATTTAATTCCGACTTCACATAAATGAGTTCATGATAAAGCAATTTACTTTTAGCAAAAATTCTTTCTTTTTAAAAATAAAATTTTACTTTTCTATTTATAGTACGACACCTTAACGGAATTTACGTCAAAATGTCA
Organism: Polietes domitor; assembly: GCA_947397865.1. NCBI lineage: Eukaryota > Metazoa > Arthropoda > Insecta > Diptera > Muscidae > Polietes > Polietes domitor. The sequence goes on from OX377620.1 coordinate 85,944,820, forward strand.
CGCCCGTTGCAATTTAAATATTCTATATTCGTAAAGTGATGTCGGTAATATAACTAAAACCCCAAGATTTCCTTCAAATGTAAGGTCACACCCGTGACTCTCTAGTTGTTGGTAAAGGGTGATTTTTTAAGAGCTTGATAACTTTTTTTAAAAAAAAAACGCATAAAATTTGCAAAATCTCATCGGTTCTTTATTTTAAACGTTAGATTGGTCCATGACATTTACTTTTTGAAGATAATTTCATTTAAATGTTGACCGCGGCTGCGTCTTAGGTGGTCCATCCGCTTAGTCCAATTTTGGCATTTCCACGTTTTTGAGTAACAGAGACCCAATTGGTGCGAACGGCGACGAATCGAAAATTGGTGGTCATCATTAACACTGGCCGATACAGCTGCGATATTTTCTTCAGTTCGCACTCTACGTAAGCGTGTTGGTGGTTTAATGTACAACAATGTAAATTTGGTGCGAAATTTAGTCACAATAGCCCGAATAGCCGCTTCAGTGGGTCGATTAAACTGACCATAAAATGGAAGCGCGCAATGAACTTTCTTAACAGAGCACGCATTTTGATAATAAAATTCAATAATTTGCAAGCGTTGTTCGTTTGTAAGACGATTCATGATGAAATGTCAAAGCATACTGAGCATCTTTCTCTTTGACACCATGTCTGAAATCCCACGTGATCTGTCAAATACTAATGCATGAAAATCCTAACCTCAAAAAAATCACTCTTTATATCTCCAATATTTAAAACGAAATTACATATTTATAAATAATAATAATATTTGCAATAAAATTCCAACAAACAAGACGTTTTCAATTGGTAATATCGTATAGGGTGGGCCATTTACAATTTGGGGGCAATGTCAATAAACAAAATTGTCGCATATGGGGTTCTAACCCACAAGTGATTATTGAGAAGCCAATGCATCCACAACGAGTCATTGTTTGGTGTGGACTTTGGACTGTACCGCCGAGCTAGCCGTGTTAGTCATATGAATGATATTGTGTTCCATTATTTAATGCTAAAGTTTAAGCTTTCCAGAAATTTGAAAAAATAATCTATAATTTTTATAGCCGATTTGGGAAAAAATATTATATTTTTTTTAAATTTATTTTTGGTGGCACGAAAAATATCATAAAAATTATAAAATAGTCGGAAAATTGTGTATTTTGCTCTTTTTATACACTCCACGAGAGTATTATGTATTTGTGCATTTGTTTGTAACACCCAAAAGGAAGAGAGATAGACCCATTGTTAATTATACCGATCGTCTTAGAATCACTTTCTGAGTCGATTTAGCAATGTCCGTCCGTCTGTCTGTCTGTCTGTCCGTCCATCTATTCTTGTAATCACGATACAGGTCGCAATTGTAGACAGAACCAAATGAAACTTTGCACAACGATGTTTTTCGGGATAAGGACGAACGCTATTTAATTTGAAGAAAATCGGTTCAGATTTACATATAGCCCCCATACGAATTTCACTCCCGATTTGACTCTTTTCACTCTAGATACCACATATTACAACAGATTTTCCTTAAAATTGGCAAAACATCTTATATTGTAACTAGAAACACCTGTGGTAAAAATGTGATAGATCGGTTCAGATTTATATATAGCTCCCATACAAATTTCTCTCCCGATTTGACTTTTTCCGCTCTAGAGACCACATAATGTATCAGATTGTCTTAAGATTTGGTAAAACATCTTATATTTCCACTAGAAACACCCATGGTGAATATCGGTCAGATCGGTTCAGATTTATATATAGCACCCATACAAATTTCGCTCCCGATTTGACTTTTTCCTCTCTAGAAACCACATAATGTATCAGATTGTCTTCAGATTTGGTAAATTATCTTATATTTAAACTATGATGAAAATAGGTCAAATCGGTTCAGATTTAGATATAGTCCCCATACAAATGTCGTTCCCGATTTGACATTTTCCTCTGTAGAAACCACATATTGTACTCGATTTTCTTTAAATTTAGCACAACATCTTATAATCTTACTAGAAACACCTATGCAGAACTTGGGCAAGATCGGTTCAGATTTAGATATAGCCCCCATATAAATGTCGCTCCCGATTTGACTTTTTCCGCTTTAAATGCCACATATTCTAATCGATTTTCTTTAAATTTGGCACAATATCTTATAATCTAACTAAACAAAACTATGGTGAAAGTGGGTAAGATCGGTTCAGATTTAAATATAGCCCAAATTCAAATGTTGCTCCCATAAGTTTAACCGATTTTGGCCAAACTATACATTTTATATTTCACCTATTTCGTTCCAGGTTTCAATATATCCTCATACAAATGTCCTTTCCGATATACAATTTTTTGTCAAACACATACATTTACAGGATACAAAAAACCTTCCCGTTTTCACTTTTTCACCGAATTGAATTGTATTGAAAGTGGAGTGTATCATAGAGTCGGCCCCGCCCGACTTTAGCCTTTCCTTACTTGTTTTAAATAGCTAATATTCTAACGCACAAAACAGTGTTTAGTTGTAAAAAATCTATGGATAAATGTAGAAGTTATGATACCCTTTGTAGACGCAAAAGATTTTTTAAAAACCATGTTTTTTAATTTTTGTTTAAATAGCGCAAAAAATCACTTTACAAATTAGATATCAGAATATTTTATTTTAGTTTGTAATAGCTGATATCTTAGCGAAGAAAACTAGGCCTAGTTAAGAAAATCTATGGATAAATGTCCTAAATTTATTTAAACAAAAACTTCACAAAAATGAGACACGATTTTTTAAAATTTCCTTCCTTCAACATAAGGGTCGGTCATAACTTCTACATTTATTCATAAATGTTCTTCAAAAATGACTTGTTTTCTTCGTTACAAACCAAAATAAAATATTTTTTATCTAAATTGTAAAGGGATTTTTGCGCTATTTAAACAAAAATTAAAAAATATGATTTAAAAAAAATCTACAAAGAGTACCATAACTTATACATGCATTTATTATAAACTAAAACAACATATTCTTTTATAAAATTTGTGATGAGACTTTTCGCGCTATTTAAACAAAAATTGAAAATTTCATGTTTTTTTTTATTTTTTTGTGTCTACGAACAGTATCATAATTTAGAATGTTTGCTATTAAAAATAATACAAAATTCCTATTTTTTTGTTTTTTCGTGTCAGCAAAAATATATATTTTTTTCCAGTTCAAATGTGATTTTTTGATGTTCGGCCTATATTTTTAATTTTTATTATTTAAATATTAAAAATTCAAGCTCGAGGCCAATTTTGGCCTCTTTGTATGTTCTTTATTATACCCTCCACCTCCAGGATGGGGGTATATTCACTTTGTCATTCCGTTTGTAACACCTTGCAATACTCATCGGAGACCCCATAAAGTATATATATTCTGGGTCGTGGTAAAATTCTAAGACGATATAGCCATGTCCGTCTGTCCGTCTGTCTGTCTGTCTGTCTGTTGAAAGCACGATAGCGGCCGAACGAAATGAGCTAGGAGGTTCAAATTTTTCCTAAATGTGTCTTATGGTTGTAGATCGGTTGGGATTGAAAGTGGACGAAATCGGCCCAGAGGGAAAAAATTTTCCCTCTCAAGGACTGAAAATACCCCTAATATTTAGAGCATTTCAGCATGTTTTTTGAACATATTAGCTTGTATTTACTTGATATTTGCAATGCGCATTCCCTTTATAGCATTAAAGGGCACCATAGAGTGATTTTTATTTGTAGGGGGCGAAATGGGACAAAAAGGGATAAAAATAGTACATATTAAATGACAACAGCTAGAAACACGAAATTTGGCGTGTACATTCTTCTAATAGAGTAGATACATAATATAAAAGTATTTTTTCTAAATTCGTACTTTTAAGGGGTTAAATGCGGATAGAGGGATAAAAATAGTACCAACCTAACGGCTGCACCTAGAATAATGAAATTCGATATATACATTCCTCTGATTGCGTAGACACGTAAAATAAAAGAACTTTCCAAAATTCGTACTTTTTGGGGTTCAAATGGAAAAAGGGGATAAAAATAGTACCTACCAAATGACAGCAGCTAGAACCATGAAATTCGGAGTATACGTTCCTCTGACTGCGTAGACACGAAAAATAAAACGTTTTTTCCAAATTCGTACTTTCAAGGGATACAATGGCTACAGGGGATAAAAATAGTACCAACTAAATGAATACAGCTAGAATGCTGAAATTCAGTGTGTACATCATCCCTCTAATTGTGTAAATACGTAAAATAAAGAGATAGTCATACTCTTGAGGGGGCAAAATTGGAAAAAGGGGATAAAAATGGTACCAACAAATTGGCCGCTTATAGAATCATGGAATTCGGTGTATACATTCCTCTGACTGCATAGCCACGTAAAATATTTTGTTTTCCAAATTCGTACTATATTTTGTTGCTTTTACGACAAAAAAATGGTAGAATCATGAAGTTGTCTTATACTGCGTACGTGAGAGATAAGGTATTTTCAAAATGTATACTATTGAAATTAAAATAGGATGGAAATACAACCAACCAAACGACTGTAGCTGAAAATACACTCTCTATCCCCCAATATTTAGTGTATTTATGATCGCTCCCTTATATTTACTTTATGAATTGAAGATTATATCCATTATATATAGTATACAAATATTGATAGCCTTGGCTTATTAATTAAATTTCTTATTTTCAAACAGTTAAAATTTGTTGCGGACATTCCTCATAAAAGTTTTAGCGGGCGAAATGGGACAAAAAGGGATAAAATATGGTACCAATGATACGACAACAGCTTGAATCATGAAATTCGGTGTGTACATACCTCTAATTGCATAGACACATAAATTAGAGGGATTTTTCGAAATTCGTACTTTTAAAGGATATAATTAAAAAGATGGATAAAATGGGACCTACCAAACCGCTGAAGTTGAAATCATGAAATTCGTTCTGACTATGAATACTCGAAAAAGATTTTTTTTCGAAATTTGTACATTTGGGCGGAGAATGGGGCGAATGGGGATATCTTTAAAATTTATACTTTTCTTATCACTTTGTCTGTATCTGAAAATGCTTCTTTCTAATGGCGACTGACAATCGCCTAATATTTAGGCATGTTCACTTTCACAATTTCAGCATTTTATTTATATATAGTAGTCGATTTTAAACAGTGCGCATAAGTATACATTATAGTTTGAAATAGTCAACAAATACAATAATGTGCATAAAAATATCACAATTTTCGTAATATGGTACTGTGCTTCTATGTAAAGTCGACATCCTTTAATCTGCTGGTAATACTGTGGAATGCACTGCGTGGTGGAGGGTATATAAGATTCGGCCCGGCCGAACTTAACGCCTTCTTACTTGTTTTTCTTTGAAGAACATCGTCAAGGTATAAGTAAGAAATCAAAAAACAACACTACGCGTATTAAATTAAAAAAAAATAAAAATAAACTTTAATTACAAAATTTACCAAACAAATTTTGGATTAGTTTCTCATATACACTTATTTTTCTTTAGCTTAATGTATACATTATCATCTTATTTGCATTTGCAAGTGTCTGAAGTATAAACTTCTATTGAAAATCTGAACATTTAACCTGTATAACTAGCTTGACTCGGTTATTGCAACTACCTCGGTTCTTGCAACTATCCCAATTTCTATTAGTTGCGGTAATCGAGGCCGCACTGTATTTTTACTAGAAATTATAAAAATTAAACGAAACAGAGAGAATTTTGTTAACATTTATTCGGTAAAAGCTAAATGATATGACTCGTTGAATAAGAAACTATTCCTCAAAATATGCATAAATAAAAATATACATAAATTTAAATATTACATAAATTTAAAAATACTTCTTTTACTTTTAAAAAGGAAAAAATAAAAAACACATGAGTATTTCATTAATTTGATATCTAAGAAACTAGTGGCGATCTCACTATGCCATTTCCAGACTGCGTACAGCGTAAATGTAGTTTGAAAGAAGTAACAAGTAAAAACGGCGCTAAATTCGGCCGGGCCGAACTTTATATATCCTCCACCATGGATTGCATTCCACAGAGGCTGACGAATTTCGTAGAAGGAAAATATAAATTTGTTAATAAAAATAATTTTATAAATAAAAAAAACATACTTAAATACGCTAAAATAATAGGGATTATTATGGGTATTTTTAGTCCTTGTGAGGGAAAATTTTTTCCCTTTGGTCCGATTTCGCCCCGTTTCAATCCCACCCGATTTACGACTATAAGACGCATTTATGGAAATTTTGAACGTTCTAGCTCTTTTCGTTTAGATGCTAGCGTGCTTTCAACAGACGGACGGACATGGCTAGATCGTCTTAGAATTTTATGGGGGTCAGGTCGATATTTCAAGGTTTTACAAACGGAATGACAAAGTTAGTAAACCCCCATCCTGGAAGTGGAGGGTATAATGAAGTTAAGAGCTATTAGTGTGGTCTGATTTCATTTTTTTGGGAGATCCCCATATGGAAAAATTCTCCAAAAATTGGGTCTTTATTCATAATTTTTGGGCAATATTTGATATTTAGCCGATTTTTATTATGAAATATTGCCCATTTTATAAATTCAAATGTGAAAGTTCATAAATGAAAATCTTAAACCCGGCCGCAAAACAACCATTACTCTGCGTATTCGGATTTGGACATACTCCAGATAATATATTTTTGGGTGATTTTTCGTATTAAAAATTACTAAAATTTGTGCCGATTTTTTTATAAAAATTACCCATTTTTTTAATTTTGGTTTGGGCGATTTTTTTTAATTATTTTTGGGAGTAGTTTTATTTTTCGTTTGAGTTCATTCTGGGCGATTTTTGATTCATTTTTGGCCGATTTTTCATTTCACTCGTAGGAGCAACTTTCGTTTTTGTGAAATCTTTGAAGGATATATGTAATCTTCGAAGGATATGTTATGACAGAGTCAATCTAAAACCTTTCTATAATAATACAAAAAATCCGATGAAAAACCCGGATTTTTAAACCATTCAAACGATCTAGCTAACAATCTTCGACATTAATTATGATATTTTTTGCTGCTACTGTCGCTTTTTATGACATTGTAAATAAAAACCGCAGAAAGGCAAAAAGCAAAGCTAAGCCATTGGCCAAGAACAACCACGACGACGACGTACAATGATTATAAAATAATTTAAAGACTTTAATTTCACTTTTATTCAATAAGTAATTATTGAATGGCTATTTGTCTTGTCGTGTTTATATTCAATTGTTAATGACAAAAGATCTTAGCCGGTGGTGACAGACACTTAGAAACACGTTCCAAGAACATCAAAGTATTTATTTATTTATATTTATTATGAATTACAATACAAACTAAATTCTGATATTCTAATTTCGTGTCCAGGGATTGTGAAGACATGACTTGAAAAAAAGTTATAAAAAGAAATATTTCCTGAACGTATAATTTTTTCCTGGAAGGTCAACAGTACTTTTGCTATGAAATCTCAGTACAATAGTTGGAGAATTTTCCTTTTTTGTAAATTCCCCTCACTGTGCCGCCGTTGTTGCTATGCAATCGAAACACAATTGAGATTCTCTTTTTTAGCCGGCAAATTGACACCTGTCGCCGTGAGCAGCAAGCATGTCAATAATTCTCATAGATTGATAATTGAAGTGGGAGAATAATGTGAGTACCTTGGACCCTATGCCTTGCATTTCACATTTCAAATGTTCCCATCTAAAGAAGATTCTGACAGAATAGTTGTGAGAATTCCGCTGTGAATTGTGAATAAATTAATGAAATGAAGCATTTTCCCTCGTCATCATCGTTCTCATGAATCAGAACGAGTCTGCGAAAACTGCATATCCACGAAACTGAAATTTCTCAAAATAAGGGGAAACAAAGACAAAACAGATGTTTAGATAAAAAAATAAATCACAACGCTTCATAATCAATGCAAATTAAATTAATTTAAATTTTTGTTTTCTCGAAATTTACATATTAAATTTTATTTAATATGAAATCTGTTTGGCCGGAACGAATTGCGAGTGAACACTTAGAAGAACTGGTTTTGCCATGCATTTTAAGCTCGTGCCTAGAAGTGCACCCTTTGCTTTTGCCCCTATTCAAATATCAATAAATTGTAATAAGACAAAATTAATGAATGTGCGAGTGAAGACGAGTAGTTGGGTTTGTATAGAAATCGCCAGCCTTGGTTAAAATTTAAATAACAAACAAATTACCCATCACAAAACCATTAATTGTGGTTTATATTTAATAAACACTGCAAATGACGTGTAAAAGGCATTGATCGACTACTTCAACCTTTGCACAGTGGTTCACGCAGAGAGAAAAGGGAAGAGGGGTACAAATGATAACAAAGCACAGTGGAATCTTTTCATACAATCTGGAGCAAAAAATCGAAGGAACCGTGCAAGGTCCTTGCTTCCCCGATAAAAAGGAATTTTTCGCAATTTGTACTTTTAAGGGAGGAAATAAACAAAAAAGGTATAAAAATCGTACCAACTAAAGTATTGCAGCTAGAATCGTTGATACGTAAATTCCTCTCACCACATAGAAGCTCAATATAAATGCATTTTTGTACTTTAAAGAGGTGAGCGGCACAAAAAGGAATAAAAATGGTACCATCTAAATTTTTGCAGCTAGAATCGTAAAATTTGGTTTGTAAATTCCTGTGACCATGTAGAAGCGCAGTAAAATTGAATTTTTCGAAATTTGTACTTTTAAAGGTTGCTTGGGACAAAAAGGGATAAAAATGGTACCAACCAAATTGTTGTAGCTGATATCGAAGCTGAAGTCGATCGAGAAGCGCAACATAAATAGATTTCTAAAAATTTGTTACTTGTTTGTATGTATTGTTGGTCTGTTATGTTGTATGTCTTGTCATTTATTTTGGTTTAAGACCAAAGGTTCTGCTGAAGTCTTCAGCAGAACCCAAAATTAGCAAAAAGGCAAAGTGAGACCTTTATTGTTGCAGCTAAAAGTTGACTGCGCAGTTTCGATGGGCGCTATCCATCTCGTTAGAACTTTCGAAATGCCTGTCTGTTTGTTTGTTCCGCAATCACGTGTAAACGGCTGAACCGATGTTGTTGAAATTTTCAGTACAGATAGATGCGGGTCTGGAAGGAACTGTAGGCTATAGAATTCTTAAAAATTTGCTCTGTGGGCGGAGGGGCGTGGCAATAGTGTTTTTGAGAGATAGAAGTCTGAAAATCGGAACATATATATTACTGACCACGAGAATGATAAATATGATGCCGAAATTTGGATTTTCCATTTTGTGGGCGGAGTGGGCGTGGCAATAGTGTTTTTAAGCTAGAAGGCTGAAAATTGGAACGTATATATTACTGACCACGAGAAAGATAAATATGATACCGGATTTTGAATTTTCGTTATCGTTAATAGACTTCAGGTAGGTATACAATCATAGTTGAAGGTGCATCGCCTTCTCGTGGATTTTAATTTTGCACATAGGCGAAGGGAACTGCCTCCCCATCATAATTTGTAAAATTGTTCATAATATTTTGGATGTGTGTCCCAAAATTTTATGATGTACATTAGACCGGACGGTTTGTATGGGTTTCCGCACCTAAAATGAAAGCTTGGTTTGTTTTATGGCTACCCATAAACTATTGCCTCAATATCTAGGATAATAAAGTATGGCGATTCCGCGTCAATTTTCAAGATTTCATTTTAGGTGCGGAAAATCGCACTATTTTTTTCGACCCGATCTAATGTATGAAGTATAAAAAACTAAAATGTATTTAAACTTTCAGAACAAACAAAAATATATCACAAAACTAAACAAAAAACTCTCTAAAACAAGTAAATAAGCTTCAGTCGGCTAAACCGACTTATATACACTCTCAGATAACATATACACGGAAGTTATAAGGAATTAAATTTTACGTAAGACAGGATAATTAGTGGGGAAGGTATTAGCAGGTTCATGTTACATTTATAAAACAATTGTAAAAACACGATCAAATATCAAGTTATAGTGGATTCTGTATTCAGATTGTTAACAATGTTGTTTTCATCACTTATTAAGCCCATTATTGATAATACATTATTTGGCTAGTTATCAATAATGACTTATTTTGCATCTTCCTGAGGCCACTTATTTTACAACTCGTTTAGAAGTACTTATTTATTAACTTTTCGTAAGCGTGCGTGGAAGTACTTATATTTAAACTTTTTATAAGTGTGTGTGTGGAAGTACTTATTTTTTATACCCTCCACCTCCAGGATGGGGGTATATTCACTTTGTCATTCCGTTTGTAACACCTTGAAATATTCATCCGAGACCCCATAAAGTATATATATTCTGGGTCGTGGTAAAATTCTAAGACGATTTAGCCATGTCCGTCTGTCCGTCTGTCCGTCTGTCCGTCTGTCTGTCTGTCTGTCTGTCTGTCTGTCTGTCTGTCTGTTGAAAGCACGATAGCGGCCGAACGAAATGAGCTAGGAGGTTCAAATTTTTCCTAAATGTGTCTTATGGTTGTAGATCGGTTGGGATTGAAAGTGGACGAAATCGGCCCAGAGGGAAAAATTTTTCCCTCACAAGGACTGAAAATACCCCTAATATTTAGAGTATTTCAGCATGTTTTTTGAACATATTAGCTTGTATTTACTTGATATTTCCAATGCGCATTCCCTTTATAGCATAAAAGGGCACCATAGAGTGATTTTTATTTGTAGGGGGCGAAATGGGACAAAAAGGGATAAAAATGGTACCTATCAAACGACAACAGATAGAAACACGAAATTTGGCGTGTACATTCCTCTAATAGAGTAGATACATAATATAAAAGTATTTTTTCTAAATTCGTACTTTTAAGGGGTTAAATGGGGATAGAGGGATAACAATAGTACCAACCTAACGGCTGCACCTAGAGTAATGAAATTCGATATATACTTTCCTCTGATTGCGTAGACACGTAAAATAAAAGAACTTTCCAAAATTCGTACTTTTTGGGGTTCAAATGGAAAAAGGGGATAAAAATAGTACCTACCAAATGACAGCAGCTAGAATCAGGAAATTCGGAGTATACATTACTCCGACCGCGAAACACGAAAAATAAAACGTTTTTTCCAAATTTGTACTTTCAATGGATACAATGGCTACAGGGGATAAAAATAGTACCAACTAAACGAATGCAGCTAGAATGATGAAATTCATTGTGTACATCCCTCTAATTGTGTAGATACGTAAAATAAAGAGATTTTAGATAGTCGTTATACTTTTAAGGGGCGAAATTGGAAAAAGGGGATAAAAATGGTACCAACATCTGATATAATCATCTAATTCGGTGTATACATTCCTCTGACTACATGGCCACGTAAATTTTTTTTTCCAAATTCGTACTTTATTTTGTTGCTTTTACGACAAAAATTGGTAGAATCATGAAGTTGTCTTATATTGTGTATGTGAGAGATAAGGTATATTCAAAATTTATACTTTTGAAATTCGTAAATATTCATAGACACGTAAAATAGATGGATTTTTCGAAATTCGTACTTTTAAGGGATATAATTAAAAAGAGGGATAAAAAAGTGACCTACCAATTCGCTGAAGTTGAAATCATGAATTTCAGTGTATACATTCTGACTATGAAGACTCGAAAAAGGGTTTTTTCGAAATTTGTACATTTGGGCGGAGAATGGGGTGAATGGGGATATCTTTAAAATTTATACTTTTCTTATCACTTTGTCTGTATCTGAAAATGCTTCTTCCTAATGGCGACTGACAATCGCCTTATATTTAGGCACACTTTCACTTTCACAATTACAGCATTTTATTTATATATAGTAGTCGATTTTAAACAGTGCGCATAAGTATACATTATAGTTTGAAATAGTAAACAACTATAGTAATGTGCATAAAAATATCAAAATTTTCGTAATATGGTACTTTGCTTCTATGTAAAGTCGACATCCTTTAATCTGCTGGTAATACTGTGGAATGCACTCCGTGGTGGAGGGTATATAAGATTCGGCCCGGCCGAACTTAACGCCTTCTTACTTGTTTACAATTCCTTTATAAAAATAATTAGAAACGGATGCGAAAAATAAGTAGTGAAGGTTTTTGGTTTTGCCATATTCCCCACATTACTTGGTAATGAGAGTTTTTGCTGGGAATGGAACCGATGGATTGCTCCGTAAAAAATATAACGTTTATTTCTGGTAGCAGCCTTCATCGGCCACCCTGTATTTGCATTGGAGTCATAAACAGAGGTGCATTGCCTTTTCATGGCGTAGATCACGAATGGAATTCCCCATCATATTCTGTTATTTTTTATAAGGTTCGCGAACATTGATTTTCTTCATAAAAATTTTGGACACATTAATGTACATACAGATGTATAAAAAAGTAACTTGCATTTAAACTTACAGAACAAACAAATACATATATCACAAAAGTAAACAAAACAAGTAAAAGAGGCGATAAGCCGGGCCGAACTTTATATACACTCCACCATGAATTACATTCCACAGAGGCTGTCGATTTTGGTAGAAGTGCAGTAATATTACAGGAAAATATATTTTTTTAATATAGGCAAACCAAAACAAATATTGGCGAAATAATTTTATAAATAAATATAATATTTTTATTACTTTAAACCACGCTTATAAGGCAAGGCTACCAATACGTTTACACTATATATATCGAAATAATACTTCAAGTCAATTCAAAAAATAAATATTCTTATATATTATTTTTTATTTAAACTTAAATGCCACAAATATTGGTATATTGTGGTTGCTACAGTTGGTTGTATTTCCATTCTACTTTAATTATAAAAATACAAATTTTGAAAATCTATTATCTCACGTACATAGTGCAAAATAACGTAACTTCATGATTTAACCAATTTTTGCCGTAAAAGTAAAAAGTGCGAATTTGGAAAAATCTTTTTATATTGCGAGCCTATGCAGTCAGATGAATGTATACACCAAATGCCACGATTCTATCTGCGGTTATTACCAGTACCAGAGTACGACTTTATAAAATCTCTTTATTTTCCGTGTCTACGCAATTAGAAGGATGTACACACCGAATTTCATCATTCTAGCTGTAGCCGTTTAGTTGGTACTATTTTTATCCCTCTGTACCCATTATATTCCGTGAAAGTACGAATTAAAAAAACTTTTATTGTTCGTGTCAACGCAGTCAGAGGAATGTATACACCGAATTTCACGACTCTAGCTGCTGTCATTTGGTTGGTACTATTTTTATCCCTTTTTACATGTTAACCCCAAAAAGTACGAATTTCCAAAAATCCGTTTATTTTACGTATATACGCAATCACATGAATGTTTACACCGAATTTCATTATTCTAGGTACAGCCGTTTGGTTGGTACCATTTTTATCCCTCTATTCCCATTTTACCCCTTAAAAGTACGAATTTGAAAAAATACTTTTATATTCTGTATCTACTTAATTAGAGGAATGTACACATCGAATTTCGTGTTTCTAGCTGTTGTTGTTTAACATGTACCATTTTTATCCCTTTTTTTGCCCCATTTCACCCCCTACAAATAAGAATCACTTTATGGTGCACGTTTTTGCTATAAGGGGAATGCGCATACCACATATCAAGCAAATATAAACAGACATATTCAAAAAACGTGCTTAAATATGCTAAAATAGTAGGGATTATTATGGGTATTTTTAGTCCTTGCGAGGGAAAATTGTTTCCCTTTGGGCCGATTTCGCCGTTAGACGTATTATGGAATATTTGACGTATTTATGGAAAATTTGAACGTTCTAGCTCCTTTCGTTTAGATGCTAGCGTGCTTTCAACAGACGGACATGGCTAGATCGTCTTAGAATTTTATGACGATCAAGAATATATATACTTTATAGGGTCTCAGGTCGATATTTCAAGGTGTTACAAACGGAATGACAAAGTTAGTATACCCCCATCCTGGAGGTGGAGGGTATAAAAAAGTAAATTGCATTTAAACTTACAGAACAAACAAATATATCACAAAACTAAACAAAAAAATAATCCGAAAAATTCCAAAATACAGAAACTGTTCAAATAAAACACGAACAAACACAAAACAAGCAGGATTTGAACGCAGAAGAGAGAGAGAGAGAGAGTGTGTGTGCATGTGAAGTGATATATGGAGTCATCGTCTGGGATCTATAGATTTTTTATAGGCATGTACAATGTATATGATATATCTCCTCGATCAATGTAAATAATGTCAGCTCTCAGTAGGGTACCTTGTTATCCAAGCGATATGACGCTTAGCTTTGGTATGACAGCCGTAATATAATAATGAATAATGAAACGAATTTCGTGCAGTGATTAAAATTATTATGCCGTAATCCGATTTTTTGTTATGTTATAGAAAAACGAAAAAAAAAAATAATAAAATCTGAATAAAATTTAAAAATTAAAAATTTGTCTGAATTTTTATTAAATATTTATTATGCATATTTCGAATTTGTAAGGAAAGTGTATTTCGGAATAGTATATAACAGAATATGCAAACAAAATGATTTTGAAAAAATCATTCGCCCCTTGTTTTATGACATCGATATATGTATTTTCTTGGCAGTGATCAAATTCTAAGGTGATCTTGTCCTGTACATTTATTGTATTTGTTAAGAGGTCCAAATTAAGGTTAATATTAATTTATTTATTCCCTTATTCGATTGCTCCATATATATTTTTCTTCATTCGATTCAAGGGCGAGAAACATACTTTTAATTTTATAAAAATTGTAAAAATCTTTTTAGGATTGCTTACTTTTGAATGAATTTAATAACAATTAGTTAATAATTTTTGTAGAGGGTATATAAACTACACTACCCGGACTAACTCAATTTTGTTGTATTCTTTCTCAATTGACAATTTGTTTGAGTTGACTGACATAACAAATTGCAATTTATATCTATTTGCTGCCGGGTTGGTTAACCGGATTATTTATTATTTTATTCGAATTTGTCACAATATTTCGAAATAATACCAAATTAAAAAATGATTAATCTGTCATCTATTTAATGAGATAAATTTGAACAATATTAAAAATATATAATACGATTTAGGTTTTATAGTGACAAATTTGATATGGGAACCCAAGGTGAATTTCCTATTTTTATTTTATAAAATCAGGTTTCATTTTTAGACAAATTGCTTCAATCACACGCTTAGAACATGTTTGTCGCTTATTGATCGAATTCAATAAAACAAGCTACACTGCAAGCGTATATTTCATGTTAAATCTACGGTTTAGGTATATTAATGCATTTATCATTTCGTATAACAATAAATAATGCAGAATATGTGACGGAAGAAAAAGGCAAATGAATTATAGAAACCCACCAAAAGTGACAAATTCCTTATACCGGACATAGTACCTACCATGCAAGGATGATCTTTCTTGACAAAATATTTTTTGTTTTGAATTGAAAATTGATGATATTTGTAATAATAAAAGTTAATTTTGAAGAAGAACAAGCAAGACGGCGTTAAGTTCGGCCGGGCTGAACTTTATATACCCTCCAGCATGGATTGCATTCCACAGAGGCTGTTGATTTTCGTAGAAGTGCAGTAATATTACAGGAAAATATATTTTTTTAATTAAGCCAAACCAAAATAAATATTAAAAAAATAATTTTATAAATAAATATAATATTTTTATTATTTCAAACCATGCTTACAAGGTAAGGCTACCAATACGCTTACAGTATATATATAAAAATAATACTTCAAGTTAATTCAAAAAAAAAATATTTTTTTCAAGAAAGCTTAATACCATAAATATTGGTGGATAGTGGGTGCTACAGTTGGGTGTATTTCCATTATATTTTAAATTTTGAAAATCCATTATCACACGTACATAGCGCATGACTTCATGATTCAACCAATTTTTGCCGTAAAAGTAAAAAGTACGAATTTGGACAAATCTTTTTATTTTGCGTGTATATGCATTCAGAGGAATGTATACACCGAATTCCATGATTCTAGCTGCGGCCATTTGGTTGGTACCATTTTTATCTCCTTTTTCCTATTTTACCCCAACTTTCTAAAATCTCTTTATTTTACGTGTCTATGTAATAAGAGGGATGTACACACCCAATTTCATCATTCTAGTAAGTCGTTTAGTTGGTACTATTTTTATCCCTCTGTACCCTTTTATTTTTCGTGTCTACACAGTCAGAGGAATTTTTATCCCTTTTTTTCATTTTAACCCCAAAAAGTACGAATTTCGAAAATTCCGTTTATTTTACGAGTCTACGCAATCTTGTACCATTGTACCATTTTTATCCCTCTATTCCCATTTTATCCCTTAAAAGTACGAATTTGAAAAAAAGTACTTTTATATTCTGTATCTACTCAATTAGAGGAATGTACACATCGAATTTCGTGTTTCTAGCTGTTGTCGTTTGAAAGGTACTATTTTTATCCCTTTTTGCCCCATTTCCCCTATGAATAAAAATCACTTCAATGGGCATGTTTTTGTTATAAGGGGACTGCGCACACCCAATATCAAGTAAATACAAGCAGACATATTGAAAAAATTTGCTTAACTACTCTAAAATATAAGGGGATATTATTGGTATTTTTAGTCCATGTAAGGGAAAAATTTTTCCCTTTGGCTGATTTCGCCCAGTTTCAATCCCAACCGATCTACGACTATAAGAAACATTTATGTAAAATTTGAACGTTCTAGCTCCTTTCATTTAGATGTTAGCGTGCTTTCAACAGACGGACGGACATGGCTAGATCGTCTTAGAATTTATAGGGTCTCAGATCGATATTTCAAGGTGTTACAGACGGAATGACAAAGTTAGTATACCCCCATCCTGGAGGTGCAGGGTATAAAAATGTTTTTATCATCACACTAAGCCAAAAAAATATTTACGCTTTAGCCACGCCCCTTCTTGTACCTGCCACACAATTGTCTCTATCCTAGGTAATATAAAATCCTTCATAACTTCTATATATTTGATCCGATTTTTACATTTGTTTATAAATGTTGACGCTGGGACCATGTGATACGAACCTCCTAGTACCTTCCACACAAGTTATCCTGCCCTACGTTAAATTTAATTCCTTATAACTTCCGTATATATGTTCTCTGAGAGTGTTTATTATAATTTTGTTCCAAGGAGCAGTAATGCGAGTGCTCTATTATGACAAAATATTTATTACAACAATAAACAACGCCTGTATATATTACGTACCCAGCAAAAGCAGAGCATCCAAAGATGCATCCCTCTGAATTTTCCGGCAAAATTAGTCATTGAATCCTTTTTTGATAAAGAGAGGAGATGTGACGCCATTCCCATACCATCCACGTTTGGGAGTTTTTCAAAAAAAAAATCCTAAAATGTGGTAATTTGGGATTTTGGGATACGAATAAAATGTGCTTCATGTGTGAAGTACTTCCAATTTTTTGATCAGTAATAATAGGCATTGTATTCTTATTAAAAGTAAAAAACAGAGTATTTTTAATTTATAATCTAACTAGCTGAACCCCGCCCGCTTCGCCAGGCAAAAAAAAAATCAAATGGTTAAATTACGTTCCAATTTTCAGCCTTCTAGCTCTCAATAACACTTTTGCCACGCCCACTCCACCCACAAAATGAAAATCCAAAATACGCCATCAAATTCATCTTTGTAATGATCAGTAATATATACGGTACAATTTTCAGCATTCTACCTAAAAAACACTATTAATTATTTATTATTATTATTTATTTATTTATTTGGCAACTTTGCCCACAAAACGAAATTCCAAATATTGGCATCAAATTGATGTTTCTCGTGGTCAGTAATATATGTACCAATATTCAGCCTTCTAGCTCCCAAAAACACTATTGCCACGCCCACTCCGCCCACAAAATGAAAATCCAAATTTCGGCATCATATTTATCATTCTCGTGTTCAGTAATATATACGTTCCAATTTGCAGTCTTCTAGCTCAAAAACACTATTGCCACGCACACTCCGCCCACAAAACGAAAATCCAAATTTCGGCATCATATTTATCATTTTCGTGGTCAGTAGTATATATGTACCAATTTTTAGCCTTCTAGCTGCCAAAAACACTATTGCCACGCCCACAAAATGAAAATCCAAATTTCGGCATCATATTTATCATTTTCGTGGTCAGTAGTATAAATGTACCAATTTTCAGCCTTCTAGCTCCCAAAAACACTATTGCCACGCCCACTCCGCCCACAAAATGAAAATCCAAATTTCGGCATCATATTTATCATTTTCGTGGTCAGTAGTATATATGTACCAATTTTCAGCCTTCTAGCTCCCAAAAACACTATTGCCACGCCCACTCCGCCCACAAAATGAAAATCCAAATTTCGGCATCATATTTATCATTTTCGTGGTCAGTAGTATATATGTACCAATTTTCAGCCTTCTAGCTCCCAAAAACACTATTGCCACGCCCACTCCGCCCACAAAATGAAAATCCAAATTTCCATTTTTTTAAAACCCGTGCTGAGAAAATACCTTTCCAACAAAGTACACATCATCAAAATCGGTTTGGCCGATCTCGAGTTATGGGATTACATCGCTTCGGACACTTTCTTTTATATATATAGATAGATAGATAAGCAGTCGAAAATTATATACACTATTGAGGATACATTCGAATAAAAATTATGGTCTCGTGTTGCTGAAAGTTCGGCTACTTCCCTTCATTTACTGCGAACAGACACAACAGGGAAGGGCCACTTATTGTCTAACGTTATGCAAAGTAATTATAATTTTTCTACCAAATATTTTAAATATTTCTTTTTATCTTTTCTCTGTATTTAAACTCTTACAGGCGCGTCTCCGTCTATGGTTTTGCGATAAGTTGATCTGGAACCCCATAAAGATGATATTGCGAAGTCCGTATGTCCGTCAGTGTATTGAGACGTGTTACCTTCCAAAAAATCATGGCCATCGGTGATGAGTCATTCCTCTGGATCGACCTGGAGTTACAAGGAAATTGAAGATTAGCGACATCTAGGAAACATGCAACAAACAATGTAATCTACTTACAGTAAGTAATCGTTTTAAGCGAAAAATTATTTTAAATTTTACTTAAATTTACACGGCCATCGTTTTCCATCTGCTTAAGTTGAACGCTATGGCTGAATACATACATGTGTGTACATATTAAAATTAAATAATGTTTTTTTTTGCAATTTGTTTGCTTGTAAAATACTTGTAATTGCACAACGACTGCCAGTCCGTCCGCCCATCCGCGTATTCTTCATTCAATACCTTTTGATATGCAATACGTTTGGATTACAATCGATTGTAATATTTCAATTTTCCGAAAGTTGTAGTTACAACAATTCATACCAAAGTATCAAATGTACATCTCATGAATTTGTGTCTTAAACAATTTCTGGTATTAAAATGTATTAGTTGTGTGTGTGTGTGTTGCCTACTTACATACATAGTATATGGAAAAACTATTTGTTGTAGTTATTTATAATAACAAAATTATTATTAAATAATTGTCGAACACACAGGTGAACAATATAACGAAAAAAATCGTAAATATACATACATATATACCTAAACTTACAATCAAATCTAAATCACAGAAGTTCAATGAAGACCGTCCGTCCGTCCGTCTGTCTGCTCCTCTACACAGTGTAACGAAGCGAACGAAACGCTTCGTTTTTTACCCCCTTAAGAGTACGACTTTCTAAAATCTCTATATTTTACGTGTTAAGTTGGTACCATTTTTATCCCTCTGTTTCCGTGGTATCCCTTGAAAGTACTAATTTGGAAAAAAATCTTTCATTTCTCGTGTCTACGTAGTCAAAGGAATGTATACTCCGAATTTCATGAATCTAGCTGCGGTCATTTGGTTGGTACTATTTTTATCCCCTTTAAACCCAAAAAGTACGTATTTTAAAAATCCGTTTATTTTACGTGTCTACTCAATGAGAGGAATGTATAAACCAAATTTCATTATTTTAGCTGCAGCCGTGTTTTTAGATGTTGTCGTTTAATATCCCTTTTTTGTCCCATTTCACCCCCTACAAAAAAGAATCACTTTATGGTGCAGGTTTTTGTTATCGGGGGAATGCGCATACCCAATATCAAGTAAGTACAGGTAGAGATAATGAAAAATATGCTTAAATACTCTAAAATATTGGAATTTAGTATGGGTATTTTTAGTCCTTGTGAGGTAAAATTTTTTCCCTTTGGTCCGATTTCGCCCAGTTTCAATCCCAACGACTATAACACGCAATTATGGAAAATTTTGACGTCCTAGCTCATTTCGTTTGGATGCTAGCGTGCTTTCAACAGGCGGACGGACGGGCATGGTTAGATCGTCTTAGAATTTTATGACGATCAAGAATATATATACTTTATAGGGTCTCAGGACAAAGTTAGTATACCCCCATCCTTGAGGTGGAGGGTATAAAAACGCGTAAATCAAAACAGAAAAGTTGCTACGCAGAGTAACGGTTGCGAACGTTGGCGGCCTTCGGCCGGGAATAAAGATTTTCTCCTCTGGGGTATGTTAAAGATTTCAAGGTTTATTTTTCATATTAGAATTTATGAAATAATTCCCAATATCCGATATTTTATAATTTTGTTTTTTGAAAAATCACCCAAATGATGAATCTGAAATATTGCCCAGATATTACGAATAAAGCCTCTTTTTTGTGTGGGATTTTTGACCTTATTTTTCATATTTTTCTTAGTAAGTTTTCGTTCACCCGCATAAATTCAGAAGTAATAACAGACAAATAATAATTGTATGTCGAAAATTTATTTTTTTTTAATTTCGAATGAAACATTCGAATTTATTAAATTAAATCATTTTTCGAAAACAAATTGAATTAGAATTTTAAAGAATTTATTAAAAAATTTTCCAATTTAATTTTAAAACTTTTTCCAAGAATCGAAAAATAACACTGTCCAACAGCATTTTTGGAACAGAGTAGCGACCCAATAATTCTGGAAGGGCATATTTTTAACAATCATTCAATATTCAATTCTTTCATATATTTATATCTCATTTAGTTTACTAGTTGTTTGGGTTACCAGAAAATAATTTCATATTTTGGGCTTGGTTGGTTTCGATTTTTTTTCAATTCAATTTGCTTTATTACTATAATCTTTAATTTATGTTACATTTATCATGAATACTACTACAGTTTACGATTTCTTTTCAACGCCATAAAATGTGTGAAAAATTTACACGAAACCTTTTTGAAGATTTTTTGTTTATACAAAAAATTTAATCATCATAATTTTATTTATTAATGTAGTTTAAATACCCAGCAAAAAGAGAGCACCCAAAGAAGTGAAAACAAGTAAAAGCGGCGTTAAGTTCGACCGGGCCGAACTTTATATACCCTCCACCATGGATTGCATTCCACAGAGGCTGTCGATTTTCATACAAGTGCAATAATATTACAGGAAAATGTATTTTTTTTATATAGCCAAACCAAAACAAATACAAATATTGAAAAAATAATTTTATAAATAAATATGATATTTTAATTAATTATTTTAATTAAAAAAAATATTCTTATATTTATATTTTCAATAAGCTTTAATGCCATAAATATTGGTAGATAGTGTGTACTACAGTTGGTTGTATTTCCATTATATTTTAATTCCAAAAGTACAAATTTTGAAAATCCATTATCTCACGTAGAGTCATGCAATTCGGAGAATAAATTCCTCTGACTGCGTAGACACGGAAAATAAACGGATTTTTCGAAATTCGTACTTTCAAGGGATACAATGGTACAGAGGGATAAAAATAGTACCAAATAAACGACTACAGCTAGAATGATGAAATTCTAATTGCGTAGAAACGTCAAGGGGCAAAAATGGTACCAACCAAATGGGCGCAGCTGGAATCATGGAATTCTGTGTATACATTCCTCTGACTGCATAGACACGCAAAATAAAAAGTTTTTTTCCAAATTCGTAATTATTCTTTTACGGCAAAAATTGGTTGAATCATGGAGTTAGGTTATTTTGCACTATGTACGTGAGATAATGGATTTTCAAAATTTGTACTTTTGGAATTAAAATAGAATGGAAATTCAACCAACTGTAGCACCCACTATCTACCAATATTTATGGTATTTAATCGTATTGAAAATATAAATATAAGAATAATTATTTTTTGATTCGAAATAAATAATGGTTTGAAATAATTCAAATATTATATTTATTTATAAAATAATTTTTTCAATATTTGTAGTTGTTTTGGTTTGGCTATATTAAAAAATTTATATTTTCCTGTAATATTACTGTACTTCTACGAAAACCGACAACCTCTGCGGAATGCAATCCTTGGTGGAGGGTATATAAAGTTCGGCCCTTAACGCCGTTTTTACTTGTTTTTTCTGAAATAATAGACCCTTGTTTATAATGACACTTTAAATATAAATTTTGATTCTTGTCTTAGAGTAACTTATTGGTCGAATTATTGCACCTTTATAGTATTTTTTTGTTTTGGTGTGGTGTGGTGACAACTGAAAAATTGTTCGTATTTGGTGCATTTAAATAAGTAAATAGCGACAGTCAATACCTTTCGAATGATGTCTAAATGATGTCTAAATGATGAACATCGGATGGGAATTGACGCCTCAGCGCTCATTTTTGTAAAAATACTTCGAAAATTTTGGCTCTGAAAATTCATCTCCTGTATTAAATTATTTTATAAACATGGAGTCATTGTCCTCCTTTTTTCGTCCGATATTCATCATTTATACATCATTCGAAAGGTGTTGACTGTCGCTATTTATTTATTTAAATGCACCAAATACGAACAATTTTTCAGTTGTCACCACACAAAAACAAAAAAAATACTATAAAGGTCCAATAATTTGACCAATAAGTTACTCTAAGACAAGAATCAAAATTTATATTTAAAGTGCAATTATAAACAAGGGTCATTGACTCCTTCTATTTATTTTTCATAACAACTCTTACAAAATATTTCCAAGAAATATGAGTTTTTAGCTGTCAACTTGAAAAACCACAAAAAATCTATATAAACAATGAGCTATTCTAAGACAAGAATAAAAATTTTTATTTAAAGTGCTTCTAATGTTCTATTAAATCAGAATAAAAATTTGGAAAAATTTATTTATTTGCAAAAATACAACATAAAAAATTACACGGAAACATGGTTTTAAGAGGTGTTTTCAGGAGCGTTTTCATTAAACAATCCAATCTTCATTTCTGGGGGTTGACCGCTGCAATTTATTTTCGTGACCCATTTTAATATATGTACATAACCTACAAAATACTGTAGCTAAGCTTCGGAGGGTTACCAGATTTATTTTAAATTAATTTCTAATATTTACGATAATTTCAAGTATAACAGTTTATTAGTATGTAACCACTGTGGCCTCTTCTCTGCGTCTGTCTGTCCGTCCATCTGTCTGTGCGTCAGTCGCTCCAGTCCACCTATCCATCCATGTGTTGATGTTAAACTTGACTTACTTTTTGTTGTTCTGTGAAATCAAATCAAATCAAACCAAACCACACTCAAATCGTATGACAATGGAGAGACATGGATGGATTACTTGGGGGTGGTTAGTCCGTCTGTCCGTCCGGTCTGGTCGGTCTGCGGTTCGTTCAGAGACGAGCATAACAATTGAATGAATACCTATAGAACGACAGACAGGCGGACAGAACAAACACAGCGAGCGACGAGCATGATAATTCGCTATTAAAACAGAGTGGAAAACGAAAAATGTCAACAAAAGACATCAAAAACAAACGAAAACGAAATTTTATTTCCAAAACAAAAATTAAACAAACATTTAAATTTTGAGCTCATCTCCAGGGGGAGGGGGGTGGATTAGGACGCCAAACGATAACGTCTGAAAATCTTTCGGTCAATTCCGGAAGTTTTGTGTGAAAAAGCGACAACAAACAGTAGCGAGCATATGTATGTTTTTGCTTTTTTGGAAGAAGCGTTTATTTGTTTGTTTACTTGGTGAGCTAGTCAGCGGAGCCATACGCCGCCCGTAACCGTCGCCGTCACCGTCAGCGACACTGCCGCATCGCACCGCATTGCTTCGGCTGCTTGCTAGAGATAAAGCTATGCGCGCTACGCTGCTGCGGCCACCAACTGAACTTGACTTAGAGGTAACGGTAGCTGAAGCTCAACGAATCAATGCGAATTTTAGTCACTGACTTTAAGCCGACATCAACAGTTGATCTCTGGTCTTGCATTCAATAGACACAAAACCGAAACGCCAAAAACCGAAAACGCAAACTAAAATAAAAAAAATTGAAAAAGAAAATCAAAAAACAAACACACATACACACGAAGAATACTCAAAACATCATTGTGTGTATCCGAAGTGAAGTGATCGCATTGTCATGCAATTAAACGGCGAAAACAAAAAAATCAAAGAATATATAAACAAATATTAAATCAAATTTGTCGACCAAATAACGAAAACGAAACAGATAAATAAAGTATACAATCCAAGCCAATCCAATCCAAATACCATGTAACTCTAGACTAAAACAAAAAACAGATTATTCGAAAAGTAACTTATGGAAATTGTGAAAAAAAAACAGAAACAATAAATCCGACCTAGCACTCAATACAAGGAGCAACAGCAATAACAACAACGACCGCAACAGACAAATTATTTGAACAAATATTCAAAACTTGAACTTCGTACCAGGCACTTGAAAACCCCTCAAACTTCACACACCCACACAAAAATAAGCAACTATTCAAAATTAATGCAATTTTTAAATTGAACTGCAAAAAATATGAAAGGGGTGACCCTAAATTTACGCAAGATTTGAATTATAGGATATGTATGGAATAACACATCGAATAAATGACCTACAGGGTGGTGCATCAGTAACTTTATAATTTATTTTCGTGAATAACAAATTATTTGTTGAAGATATCTTTGAATAGGTTTCCATTTATGCTTCGGCATGACTTGCACTCTCCAGAGCATTTTCATAACACAGTGCAACACGAAAAAAATAACCATATACGGACACCGCTACATGATAAAAGACCAAAAAAAAAAGACCCGTGTTTTTTTTTCCCCAAAGTCATGCACTTTTTTTATGGGCCCCCAGAGATTTGAGGCCTCGGTGTAATTTTTGGAAAAAAGTGATCATATTCTCAGGCTCATATCTTGCAAACCGTTCGGAATTTTGATTTACTCTCTGAGGCAAAGTTCTAGCCCTTGTCATAAAGAACAAAAATTGTGAACATATAAAATATGGTTATTTTGAAATGACTTCAAAAATGTTGCACAGTGAAAGGAAAAAAATCTAATTTTTGGGAAATTTTTCAATTTTGCGGCTACCTAAGCGCTACCTAAACGGTGTTAAGAATAATTCCTAGGAAGTTCATATGTTCTAGAAAGTTGTTTATTGAGATCTTAGGTACATTTTTGTAGTTGATTGTTTCCCTGAATTTTTTGACCTTGAAGATGAAGTTTTTTTGATTTTATATGTTCACAATTTTTGTTCTTTATGACAAGGGCTAGAACTTTGCCTCAGAGAGTAAATCAAAATTCCGAACGGTTTGCAAGATATGAGCCTGAGAATATGATCACTTTTTTCCAAAAATTACACCGAGGCCTCAAATATTAGGTCCCAGAACCCTCACTTCTTCTCGGATCTTTGTATCTGAACATCATACACAAAATAATAAATTCGTTAATTAAATAATAATGTTACTTATGTGCCACCCTTTATTTCGGTAAATCCATGTCAAGGACTGAAAGAAACCCTAATAAATAGGGCATTTAAAAATTGTATACCCTTCACTAGTGTATTATGTCTTTGTACATTTGTTTGGATCACCCAAAAGGGAACGAGCTAGACCCATGGTTTATTAAACAGATCGGTTTAGAATCACTTTCTGAGTCGATTTAGTAATGTCCGTCCGTCTGTCCATCAATTCTTGTATCAAAGTACAGGTCGCAATTATTGTTCGATCCTGACAAAAAATTGTCACAAGTAAGTTTTGCGTGCTAAGGACGGACGCTATTTAATTTGAAGCAAATCGTTTCAGATTTAGATATAGCCCCCAATACAAATGTCGCTCCCGATTTGACTTTTTACGCTCTAAAAACCATATATTTCACTCGATTTACTTGAAATTTGGCACAGAATCCAATAATTAATTTAGAAACATCTCTGGCGAAAATAGGCCAAATCGGTTCAGAGTTAGATATAGCTCCGATACAAATTTCGCTCTCTATTTGAATTTTTCCGCTCTAGAGACCACATATTTCAATCTAGTTTCTTCAAATTCGCAAAACCACATTATATTTCAACTAGAAACATCGATGATAAAAATGGGTCAAATACAGAGTTACAAGCCGAACCATAATTATCGGCGGCGGCGGCGCTACCCAAAATGGGTCGGCGGCTTTCGGCTGATTTACCGGCTCGTTCTGTCATTCGATCACCCCCATTACGAAATTTATTTGCCAATTTTGGGAAAAGGGAAGGAACAATTTGTATTGGTTTTTAATACTTTGTCTTTTATTTTTTGGCAAGTAGTTCAATATTTGTTAATATTAGCCATTAATTTCATATTATTATCTCATACAATTATTTTTTGGGAGTGGAAATCCATCCCAAAATGTTTATAATATGGATGAATTTAATAATTTTTTTGGAATTACAGCTTTTCATGTGAGGCATATTTGACCAGACATTCTGAATATCACAATCCTTTCAAAGAATGGTAAAGCTCTACCTACTTTAACACACCAAATAAGCACAATATTAAGTAAGGTTCATGTTCAAAAGTGTCCGAATAGTGCAAATGATATTGTAGTCGGAGGACAGTGCAACTCCATGTATACATGTGTGTGCCGACGAAGATCATCGTCGGCTTAAAATCGGTCGGCTTGTATCTCTGGTCAGATCTTTTCAAATTTAGATAAAAATGTCGCTCTCGATTTAATTTTTTCCGCTCTAGAAAACGATGTTCTATAAATTTGGGAAAACACATTACATTTCAAATACAAATGTCCTTACCGATTTAACTTTTTTCTCTCAGACACATACCTTTACAGATTTTGATTTAATTTGGCAGAACACGTTATATTTCAGTTGGAAACATAATCTGAAAGTAGGTCATATCGGTCCATGTGACCTACTTTCTTTCTCGATTTCACTTTTTCCCAGAATTTAATTGTAATGGGGTAAAAAGTGGAGGTTATTATATCGTCGGTCGGTCCCGCTCGACTTTAGCTTTTCCTCGCTTGTTTAAATTCAAATTTGGTACTCACATGCATTCTGTCTATAGCGTGGACGCGAACCAAACATATATTTACGCAAAATTCATACTTTTAGGGCTTGAAATGGGACAAAAAATGATAAAAATGGTACCAATCAAACGACAACAAGTAGAAACATGAAATTGGATATTTCTACCTTCGAACTTTCAAGGGATAAAATGGGAAAATAAGTATACAAATAGTACAGATGAAGATAAAGTGATGAAATTCAGTGTTTATATTCCTTTGACTGACTACGTAAAATTAAAGCTGTTATAACTTCTATACAAATGATTGGAATACTGGGCAATTTCATATTTGACAATGTTTTTACAGAAGTTACATTCGCATGGAATGTGGGCGATATTGCCACACCCCCTCTGGTCAAAATCATTTGCAATTTGATATTTGAATATTTGTTTTTTTAATCACTTTGAACATAAACAAGTAAGAAGGCGTTAAGTTCGGCCGGGCCGAATCTTATATACCCTCCACCACGGAGTGCATTCCACAGTATTACCAGCAGATTAAAGGATGTCGACATAGAAGTACAGAACCATATTACGAAAATTGTGATATGTTTATGCACATTACTATATTTGATTACTATTTCAAACTATAATGTATACTTATGCGCACTGTTGAAAATCGACTACTATATATAAATAAAATGCTGAAATTGTGAAAGTGAACATGCCTAAATATTAGGCGATTGTCAGTCGCCATTAGAAAGTAGCATTTTCAGATACAGACAAAGTGATAAGAAAAGTATAAATTTTAAAGATATCCCCATTCGCCCCATTCTCAGCCCAAATGTACAAATTTCGAAAAAACCCTTTTTCGAGTATTCATAGTCAGAACGAATTTCATGATTTCAACTTCAACGGTTTGGTTTTTATCCCTCTTTTTAATTATATCCTTTAAAAGTACGAATTTCGAAAAATCCCTCTATTTTACGTGTCTATGCAATTAGAGGGATGTACACTAGGGCGTACCTCAAAAAAAAAGTTCGCCGTACACCTTCGAATATGAAGTATTATTGAAAGGTAGTTTCAAAAAAAAAATTTTTATTTTTTTATGCCGAACGTAGGGGTCGCGCTTTTACATTTTTCTATATAACTTGTATTTATAAACGGATTTTAAAGTGTGATACATCGATGTTTTTGTCTCGACGAGGCCGATTTTTTTGTCTTTGAAGTCATTGAGCTCAAGCACCCCCTTCTGGTACTTACCCATCATTTCTCAGTTGCTACTACCCTAATGTACCACTCTAATAATCGAAAATTAAAGCTCGCATAAAATCATGAATCATGTTTGAGCTCAATGACTTCAAAGACAAAAAAATCGGACAAAAACATCGATGTATCACACTTTAAAATCCGTTTATAAATGCAGAAGTTATATAGAAAAATGTAAAAGCGCGACCCCTACGTTCGGCATAAAAAAATAAAAAAATTTTTTTGAAACTACCTTTCAATAATACTTCATATTCGAAGGTGTACGGCGAACTTTTTTTTTTTTACTTGTAACCTGGTACGCTCTAATGTACACACCGAATTTCATGATTCTAGCTGTATTCGTTTAGTTGGTACTATTTTTATCCCCTGTAGCCATTGTATCCCTTGAAAGTACGAATTTGGAAAAAACGTTTTAATTTTCGTGTCTACGCAGTCAGAGGAACGTATACTCCGAATTTCATGGTTCTAGCTGCTGTCATTTGGTAGGTACTATTTTTATCCCCTTTTTCCATTTGAACCCCAAAAAGTACGAATTTTGGAAAGTTATTTTATTTTACGTGTCTACGCAATCAGAGGAATGTATATATCGAATTTCATTATTCTAGGTGCAGCCGTTAGGTTGGTACTATTTTTATCCCTCTATCCCCATTTAACCCCTTAAAAGTACGAATTTAGAAAAAATACTTTTATATTATGTATCTACTCTACTAGAGGAATGTATACGCCAAATTTCGTGTTTCTATCTGTTGTCGTTTGATAGGTACCATTTTTATCCCTTTTGTCCCATTTCTTCCCCTACAAATAAAAATCACTCTATGGTGCTCTTTTATGCTATAAAGGGAATCCCAACCGATCTGCAACCATAAGACACATTTATGAAAAATTTGAACGTACTAGCTCATTTCGTTCGGCCGCTATCGTGCTTTCAACAGACAGGCGGACATGGCTATATCGCCTTAGAATTTTACCACGACCCAGAATATATATACTTTATGGGGTCTCCGATGACTATCACAAGGTGTTACAAACGGAATGACAAAGTGAATATACCCCCACTGGAGGTGGAGGGTATACAAATGTTTATTTACATCATCACACATCAATATCAGTGGATATAGTGTGAGTTAGTTTGGTATGCATAAAATGAGTAATGTCACTGTAAGGGTACATTTTTTATAAATGTCGGAAATAAAGTTCTTAAATTAGATATCTGATCACTATCATTCTAACTGGCACAATTGATTTTTTTCGGAATTACACTTAGAACAATTGCTATCCTTACCTCCTTCACTGTGTAAGTTTGTTTTTGTATTTGACATACAGTGAGTTGTAATTCTAATCTGTTTGGGGTAACTTCTAACCTAAAGAGTTGGAGTGTTACGTTAAGATATCGCTGCAATCCTACTGAAGGCACCATAGACCAAAAAATCGTGAAATATACAGTTTACAATCAAATAATAAAAATCATCATGTAATTTGTAAATAAATCTACATTCTATAGAATATAGATTTGCATCCATGGTCTTCAGCCAGCGGAATATTCAAGTTCAAATCATATTGATTACAGACCAAAATAAAGTAAACGGAAAAAAATAATTGTGTATATTTTGTCGACGACAACAACCATTAATGGCGAATTACTTAATCTACAATTAAGTTAATGTGACAAATTATAATCATTTTAACGCTATTCGACGAGACTTCTAAAAAATCCAAAAACAATTAAACATTTAGTACTTATAACATATGCACATAACGTATTAAGTGGTTACGTGCAATGTTATACGTCATATATTAAATCGGGTTGTCGTACAGTGGTTCAGAATTCTTAAGATACAGGGTTTACTTAAAATTAAGTTCTTCATATATTTAAGTTATAATGATTAGAATTATAAACTGTTCAATGTATTTGGAAAATATTTGAATATTAATTTAAATAAACTTTCTTCAGATTTATTTATTGAACACCTCAAATATTATATTAAATACTAAATCACTACATCAAAGGCACCTAGCCTAGCCAGACACAATCATGGGGTAATAGTTTAGTTATTTATGGCAGAAGTATCATGGAATGTTTGAGAATTGTTTCATGTTGTTATTATC
Organism: Polietes domitor; assembly: GCA_947397865.1. Classification (NCBI taxonomy): domain Eukaryota; kingdom Metazoa; phylum Arthropoda; class Insecta; order Diptera; family Muscidae; genus Polietes; species Polietes domitor. Next base: position 85,975,416 of record OX377620.1, read on the forward strand.
CCCTCCATCTCCAGGATTGGGGTATACTAACTTTGTCATTCCGTTTGTAACACCTTGAAATATCGACTTGAGACCCTATAAAGTATATATATTCTTGATCGCCATAAAATTCTAAGACGAACTAGCCATGTCCGTCCGTCTGTTGAAAGCACGCTAGCTTCTAAATGAAAGGAGCTAGAGCGTTCAAATTTTCCATAATTGCATCTTATAGTCGTAGATCGGTTGGGATTGAAACGGGGCGAAATCGGCCCATAGGGAAAAAATTTTCCCTCACAAGGACTAAAAATACCCATAATAATCCCTAATAATTTAGCGTATTTAAGCATGTTTTTTGAATATGTCTGTTTATATTTGCTTGATATTTGGTATGTGCATTCCCCTTATAGAAAAAAATTGCACCATAAAGTGATCCTGATTTGTAGGGGGTGAAATGGGTCAAAAAAAAGGATAAAAATGGTCATATTAAACGACAACAGCTACAAACACGAAATTCGGTGTGTACATTCCTCTAGTTGAGTAGATACATAATATAAAAGTATTTTTCCAAATTCGTACTTTTAAGGGGTAAAATGGGAATAGAGGGATAAAAATGGTACCAACCAAACGGCTGTACCTAGAATAATGATTGCATAGACATAGATTTTTTAAAATTCGTACTTTTTGGGGTTAAAATGAAAAAGGGGATACAAATAGTACCAATCAAATGACCGCAGCTAGAGTCATGAAATGCACTATACATTCCTCTGATTGTGTAGACACGAAAATAAACTTATTTTTTGAAATTCGTACTTTTTGGGGTCAAAATAGAAAAAGGGTATAAAAATAGTACAATTTGGTTGGTACTATTTTTATACCCCGCAGCTAGGGTCATGAAGTTCCGAGTATACATTTCTTCTACTACGTAGACATGAAAAATAAAAGTTTTTTTTTTCCAAATTCGTACTTTCAAGGGAAACAATGGGTACGGAGGGATAAAAATGCTACCAACAAATGAAATGGGACAAAAAACGGATAAAAATGGTACATATTAAACGACACCAGCTAGAAACACGAAATTCGGTGTGTACATTAGAGCGTACCAGGTTACAAGTAAAAAAAAAAAGTTCGCCGTACACCTTCGAATATGAAGTATTATTGAAAGGTAGTTTCAAAAAAATTTTTTTTATTTTTTTATGCCGAACGTAGGGGTCGCGCTTTTACATTTTTCTATATAACTTCTGCATTTATAAACGGATTTTAAAGTGTGATACATCGATGTTTTTGTCTTTGAAGTCATTGAGCTCAAACATGATTCATGATTTTATGCGAGCTTTAATTTTCGATTATTAGAGTGGTACATTAGGGTAGTAGCAACTGAGAAATGATGGGTAAGTACCAGAAGGGGGTGCTTGAGCTCAATGATAAAAATGCTACCAACAAATGAAATCGATGTATCACACTTTAAAATCCGTTCGATGTATCACACTTTAAAATCCGTTTATAAATACAAGTTATATAGAAAAATGTAAAAGCGCGACCCCTACGTTCGGCATAAAAAAATAAAAATTTTTTTTTTGAAACTACCTTTCAATAATACTTCATATTCGAAGGTGTACGGCGAACTTTTTTTTTGAGGTACGCCCTAGTGTACATTCCTCTAATTGAGTAGATACATAATATAAAAGTATTTTTCCAAATTCGTACTTTTAAGGGGTAAAATGGGAATAGAGGGATAAAAATGGTACCAACCAAACGGCTGTACCTAGAATAATGAAATTCGGTGTATACATTTCTCTGATTGCATAGACATAGATTTTTCAAAATTCGTACTTTTTGGAGTTAAAATGAAAAAAGGGATAAAAATAGTACCAATCAAATGACCGCAGCTAGATTCTTGAAATTTGGACTATACATTCCTCTGACTGTATAGACACGAAAAATAAACTTATTTTTCGAAATCCGTACTTTTTGGGGTCAAAGTAGAAAAAGGGTATAAAAATAGTACCATTTGGTTGGTACTATTTTTATACCCCGCAGCTAGAGTCATGAAATTCCGAGTATACATTCCTTTTATTACGTAGGATACAATTCGTACGTAGGGATACAATGGGTACGGAGGGATAAAAATGCTACCAACAAAACGGCTGCACCTGGAATAATGAAATTCGGTGAATACATTCCTCTGATTGCGCAGACACTTAAAATAAACAGATTTTTCGAAATTCGTACTTTTTGGGATTAAAATGAAAAAAGGGGATAAAAATAGTACCAATCAAATGACCGCAGCTAAAGTCATGAAGTTCGGAGTATACATTTCTTTGACGACGTAGACATGAAAAATAAAAGGTTTTTTTCCAAATTCGTACTTTCAAGGGATACAATGGGTACGGAGGGATATAAATGGTACCAACAAAACGGCTACATCTGGAATAATGAAATTTGATGTATACATTCCTCTGATTGCGTAGACACTTAAAATAAACAGATGTGTCGAAATTCGTACTTTTTGGGGTTAAAATGAAAAAAGGGGATAAAAATAGTACCAACCAAATGACCGCAGCTAGAGTCATGAAGTTCGGAGTATACATTCCTTTGACTACGTAGACATGAAAAATAAAAGGTTGTTTTCCAAATTCGTACTTTCAAGGGATACAATGGGTACGGTGGGATAAAAATGGTACCAACAAAACGGCTACACCTGGAATAATGAAATTCGGAGTATACATTCCTCTGACTGCGTAGACACGGAAAATAGACGGATTTTTCGAAATTCGTACTTTCAAGGGATACAATGGTGAGGGATAAAAATAGTACCAACTAAACGACTACAGCTAGAATGATGAAATTCTAATTGCGTAGAAACGTCAAGGGGGTAAAAATGGTACCAACCAAATGGGCGGAGCTGGAATCATGGGATTCGGTGTATACATTCCTCTGACGGCATAGACACGTAAAATAAAAAGATTTTTCCAAATTAGTACATTTTACTTTTGCGGCAAAAATTGGTTGAATCATGAAGTTAGGTTATTTTGCACTATGTACGTCTGATAATGGATTTTCAAAATTTGTACTTTTGGAATTAAAATAGAATGGAAATACAACCAACTGTAGCACCCACTATCTACCAATATTTATGGTATTTAAGCTTTTTGGAAATATAAATATAAGAATATTTATTTTTTGATTTGAAATAACTAATGGTTTGAAATAATTAAAATATTATATTTATTTATAAATTTTTTTTTTTCAATATTTGTATTTGGTTTGACTATATTAAATATATATATATATATATATATATATATATATATATATATATATATATATATATATATATATATTCCTGTAATATTACTGCACTTCTACGAAAATCGACAACCTCTGTGGAATGCAATCCATGGTGGAGCGTATATAAAGTTCGGCCCGACCGAACTTAGCTCCGTTTTTACTTGTTTTATATGAGGTTTGCAAACCTTGAAGCAAAATAATTTATATGAAGTATTTCAGTTCATTTGAAATATATTTAAGCTCACATATTTCCTCAGTTTGAGTAAATGTTTGCTTGGTTTGAGGAAAAATCATTAACAAATTATTTAATTTGAGAAAAAATGGCTGGTTTTGTAAAAAAAACTCAATGAGATGCTTGTAAGATGGCATGTGTGCTTTATTACTTGGTGCGATTTTTTTAAAGGCAAATTCGGCAAGTGAGTTGTGCTTCTCGTTCGTTTGTGAGAATCATCTCCTTATAGAGGCCGGGTTTGATGTTGAAAAGTCGCTGCGAAGCCTCTTGAAAAGACTTTTGACATGGTCGAAATCATGATCGTGGTAGTCTGTAGCCAAGTAATAAATGTCACCATGCCAGTTGTAAATAAATTTGCATTCTATTAAATATAAATGGTCTTGAGCCGGGACAATATTCCAGTTCAAATCAAATATTGATTACAGACCAAAAAAAAAAAATGCAAACGAAAAAACTAAAAAAAAATTGAGTAAATATTTACTTAGATTGAGGAAAAATTGAACAAGAATCAAAAGATGTTATAATTTCAAGGAAGTGTTTGAACTAGCTCTGCGAAGTTCAATGTTCTTAAATTTTAGGTCATGTTGAGTCAAGGTAGGGTTCACATTTTGGCTGAGAATGGGCTTCCTGGCATACAATGTCCTATAAAATAGTTTTCTATCCATTTTCAAAAATCAAATATAACAATTTAAAAATTCAACAATAAACTACATTTTCAAATCGTTTGATCTAATGACCTCATATATATTCGGATCGAACAATCGTATCGGTTTCGGTATTGCTCGCTGACAGGCCATAATTAATTATTAACACCACCAGTAATTAATTACAGTTAATTAATCAAACACCGTAATGACAATGTGAACTAAAAAATGACGTAAAATCCTCGAACGTAAAAGTCTCATCGTTGCCGCGTGAACCCTACACTTATTTCTACAATGTACATATTTTGTTGTTGTTGTTACTGTTGTTTATTATTTTATTGTATTGTTGTCGTCGTTGTTGCTGTTACTGCTGTTACTGTGGTTGTTGTTAATAATAAATTCTCAATTCCATTGTTGTGTGTGTAACATTTTATGTTTGTTTAGCCATTTTTTTCGTTTCGTTTCATTTTTTACTACTACTCGCACTATTATTATTATATTAGTCTATTATTACTTATTTGAAATACTTTTTTTTTGTTCCTGTCACAAAATCAAATTTAAGGTAAATATACAATTTTCTTATTTTGTAATTTATTTGCTTTCACAGACATGTGTGAAAAGGGTGTTTTGGTGGGTTGTGGAAATACGAGTGTGTTGGGGATTTAACAAATGTGGCTGGAATACATCCAAACATTTAGCCGTTTGTAATTAGTTTGGCTGGCATTTATTTATTTATTAAAAAAATATAAGTAGGTAATTTTTGATGCATGGCGACCTTTTGGAATTGGTGCCAATGCACCTTATGTGAACTTATAATATTAGGGTGGGATTAATTTCATAATAAATTGAATTTGTATTCGATATTATGGCCAATATGTAATAATTTGGGATACCAGGACTTCATTTAAATTCATTGACGGAGGACGGGTGATCCTGTGAGGGCTAAGCCCATAGCAGAAAAATCACGGGCAAAGTCTGGCAACGCAGGGAACCCTAACTCTGCATAGCCGGCAATGGTTTTGTGGATCTGACCACATATTTAGATAGAGCAACTCAAAATAAGAAAAAACCAGTAAAGAAAGGCTAAAGTCGGGCGGGGCCGACTATATGATACACTCCACTTTCTATCAGAATACAATTCAATTCGGAAAAAAGTGAAAACGGGAAGAATTTTTGTATGTTTCCTAATCATAGGCTAATATCTCCTGGTTCAATTTGTCAAAACGAAAAGAATATTTGTATCAGGGCTATATCCAAACATAGGTGTTTCTAGTTGAAATGTAAGATATTTTGCCTAGTTTGAGGAAAATCTGTTGTAATATGTGGTATCTAGCGGGAAAAGAGTCAAATCGGGAGTGAAATTCGTATGGGGGCTATATCTAAATCTGAACCGATCTGGCTAATTTTCACCGTGGGTGTTTCTAGTTGAAATATAAGATGTTTTGCCAATTTTGAAGCACATCTGTTAAAATATGTGGTTTCTACAGCAGAAAAAGTCAAATCGGGAGTGAAATTCGTATGGTGGCTATATCTAAATCTGAATCGATCTGACCAATTTTCACCATAGGTGTTTTTAGTTGAAATGTAAGATGCTTTGCCAAGTTTGAGGAAAATCTGTTGTAATATGTGGTATCTAGCGGGAAAAGAGTCAAATCGGGAGTGAAATTCGTATGGGGGCTATATCCAAATCTGAACCGACTTTCTTCAAATTAAATAGCGTTCGTCCTTATACCGAAAAACTTTGTTGTGCAAAGTTTCATTTGGTTCTGGCTACAATTGCGACCTGTACTTTGATTACAAGAATAGATGGACAGACGGACGGACGGACGGACGGACGGACATCGTTAATTGATTCAAAAAGTGATTCTAAGTCGATCGGTATAATTAACAATGGGTCTATCTCGCTTCCTTTTAGGTGTTACAAACAAATGCACAAAGACATAATACTCTCGTGGAGTGTATAAAAATAGGTCGGCATATTATCGATAACTCGCTTAGTTATCGAGTTATCGGACGTTAAAGTTTGAAAACATCTCTTTTATTCGCTGCAATGGATTCAAAATTGAAATTAGAAGAGAAAAATAACGATAACTGCTTTTAGTTATCGATAACTGCATTAGTAATAGATATCATCCATAGTTATCGATTGTGGAAATTTGAAAATGATGTGTATTTTTTAAAGCTAAATTTAAAATTAACAAAGAAAATCAATAACAAAAGTAATTAGTATCCTCTTCAAGAAAACGAAAAAGGAAAATTTACCTTAAGCAAATACAAAAGGCGTTAAGTTCGGCCGGGCTGAATCTTATATAGCCTCCACCACAGAGTGCATGTCACAGTAATACCGGGAGATTACAGGCTGTCAACTTTACGTAGTGCACTATCGTATAAGGAAAATTGTGATATTAAAAAAATATTTCTTTAAAAAAAGATTGATGCTTCATAATTATAATATTAATAGTTCTCTACTATATAAATATAATCCTTCAAGAGTAATCAACAAGTGAACATGAGGCAGCAATCTTCAAAAGTATGCTCTAATTATCAGATGCACTGTCAGTCGTTATTAGGTAGCAACAATGCCCCTCAGTGCAATTTCCTGATTCTAACTACAGCCCAAATGTCCGCACCGAAAAGTAATAATATTGAAGATCCAACATGTTTCCCGATTTTAGTTACAGCTTTTTGCCAATTATATTCTTTCCTCATTTTGACCCTAAAAGAATGGATTTGGAAAAAGTCCTCTTATTTTCCACGTCTACGCAGTCACACGAATTTCATGATTCTAGCTACTGATTTTTGGCAAATTTAATCCCATTTAGATCCTGAAGCTACGAATATCGAAAGATCTCTTTATTTTTCGCGTCTATGCAGTCAAAGAAATGCACACACCGAATTTCATTATTATAGCTGCAGCCGTTTGGTTAGTACCATTTTTATCCCCATTCGCCCCATTTTCCGCCTAAAGTACAAATTTCGAAAATTTATTTTATGTTTCGCGTCTATACAAACAGATGAATGTATATAACGAATTTCATGATTTCAACTTCTGGGGTTTGGTTGGTACCGTTTTTATCCCTCTTTTTCAATTGTATTCCTAAAAAGTACAAATTTCGAAAAAATCAATCAATTTTACATGTCTACGCAATTAGAAGGATGTACATATCGAATTTCATGACTCTACCTGTTTTTGTATCACTGGTACCATTTTTATCCCTTTTCGTCCCCGGAGGGATATACACACCGAATTTAAAGATTCTAGCTGTTGTCGTATAATTGGTACCATTTTTATCCCATATCGTCCGCTAAAAGTTTTCTTTATTTTTTGGTGCTTTCAAGCTACAAGAGGAATATGGACAACAAAATATAAATCAGAACTTTACAAATAATATGCTTAAATAGTCTAAATATTAGGGGGTATTTTCAGTTCTTGTTAGGGAAAACATTTTCCCTCTGGGCCGATTTCAACCGCAACCGATCTGCAGCCATAAGGCACATTTAAGGAAAATTTTAACCTCTTACCTCATTTTGTTCGGCGGCTAGCGTGCTGTCAACAGACAGACGGACCGACGAGCATGGCTAGATTGTCTTAGAATTTTACCACGACCCAGAATATATATACTTTATGGAGTCTTGAATATTTATGGAATGAATATTTCATCCTTAGGTGAAGAGTAGAAAAATCGCGCGATTTTTTTTTACAGGCGATTGAATGAACACAACTTTTTGAAAATATCTTATCTTTGTGTCATTAAGGAAAGAGTTCACTAATTATAAAGTATAATATATCTAATTATTATTTAATGATTTTTAAAGTATTCTAAGAGTAATTAGAATTCAATGAAAAACTTCCTAGTAGTAGGATGACTAAGCACGAATTGATCTTAAATATATTCTAGTTTTTTTTTGTGGATTTCCGTTCCATATATCTGTTCTAACGTTTTGCAAAATAACCTCTACAAAATTAGAAAATAAATGGAAGTTTGGAAATTGTTCAAAAGAAATACGCCAAAAGCGGAAAATATGAACATTTGGGATGTCATACGGAAGGAAGTACTTCCTACTTTTTGTTGCTGGTTATCGCTGAAAACATTTTGTTTAAACAATATCTGTCAGTAGTCTTTTCCGAGTTTAAATTGCAATAGCATTTCAAATTTATAGATTTTTTTCATTTCACATTTCATTCCATTATATTCATTCAGAAATTTCAGTTTGACATCATAATAATTTGAGGTCATTGTTGTCGTTGCCGGACTTAAATGTGATGTATGTACGTACGTAGGTATGCATATCTATATGATTGCTCGGACGATTTTCATGAAATTGTTTTAATTGTCATTCAGTACTTGCTTTCCACTAAAATTTCGTTGACATGCAATTATTTGCAGTTCAAAAAAGCAAAAAATTTTTTTTGTAAACAAATTATTTGCACTTTGAGTGGATATCATCACAGTCGTCCGTAGTACATTCCCTACAATATTTCCATTTCCAATCTCATTCCACAATCATGTTTGTGCGAATGTTTTGTTTCGATGTTTTATCATTGGAATCATCGTAAACTTAAAATGAAATTAATCTTCGTTTTATGACAATGACTAAATAATGAAAATCATCACAGAAAGAATACATCTGTGTATGTGTTGACAAATTAAATTGATTTCAGTTTTTTGGCAATTGCTGAATGAATTTTGAGTATAGTATTCACAGAAGAGGACTACGTTAGTGAAGTTTTCCATATAAAGGGTGATTTTTTAAGAGCTTGATAACTTTTTAAAAAAAAAAACGCATAAAATTTGCAAAATCTCATCGGTTCTTTATTTGAAACGTTAGATTGGTCCATGACATTTACTTTTTGAAGATAATTTCATTTAAATGTTGACCGCGGCTGCGTCTTAGGTGGTCCATTCGGAAAGTCCAATTTTGGGCAACTTTTTCGAGCATTTCGGCCGGAATAGCCCGAATTTCTTCGGAAATGTTGTCTTCCAAAGCTGGAATAGTTGCTGGCTTATTTCTGTAGACTTTAGACTTGACGTAGCCCCACAAAAAATAGTCTAAAGGCGTCAAATCGCATGATCTTGGTGGCCAACTTACCGGTCCATTTCTTGAGATGAATTGTTCTCCGAAGTTTTCCCTCAAAATGGCCATAGAATCGCGAGCTGTGTGGCATGTAGCGCCATCTTGTTGAAACCACATGTCAACCAAGTTCAGTTCTTCCATTTTGGGCAAAAAAAAGTTGGATATCATCTCACGGTAGCGCTCACCATTCACAGTTACGGTCCAATGATGCCACCAGCCCATAAACCGCACCAAACTGTGACTTTTTCTGGATGCATTGGTAGCTCTTGCAATGCTTCTGGCTGATATTCACTCCAAAATCGACAATTCTGCCTATTTACGTACCCATTGAGCCAAAAATGAGCTTCGTCGCTGAACACAATTTCTTTCTTTCTGAACTTTCTTAACAGAGCACGCATTTTGATAATAAAATTCAATGATTTGCAAGCGTTGCTCGTTAGTAAGTCTATTCATGATGAAATGTCAAAGCATACTGAGCATCTTTCTCTTTGACACCATGTCTGAAATCCCACGTGATCTGTCAAATACTAATGCATGAAAATCCTAACCTCAAAAAAATCACTCTTTAAATGGAGCATCTAAGTGAAATTTTCTCGGGAAATAAGACAAATCTGTATAGTGTTCTGATGTAAAATTCAAAATTCGGTGACCTTAAAAATATCATTTCCATTATGAATTTATACATTTTAAATAAAAAACTTTTAAATAAATAAACGAAATATTTTGATGAAAATTGTTCTTTGGTATTGCAATATATATTAATAAAACTATCAACAAAAATTACAAAACTGTGTTCGAGACCTATAAAATACTTTTTTATTTGCATTACATACTGAATCATAAAATCAGCACAAAAAATTATGGATATTTTTTTAATTTTTTGCTATAATTCCGATTTTTGTCTATATATTTATTCTCATATTAAAAATATAGGCCCTATTTATATTCTCATTTTAAAAATATAGGCACTATCACACCAGCTTAAATGTCCAATTAAAGGTAATTATAGTAGCTACAAATGTTTTGAATTTACCTTTCACATAAAAGAAAGTAGCTGAGGAAAAATTGAGATTTTTTTTATTTAATTATTATTTTTTTTTTGGCACGAAAACCGCATAAAAAATAGAAACAAAATTAAAAAAAAAATATTTCGTTTTATTTTTTACATATATTTTGTTTATTATATATTGTCTATAGTAAAATATCTATTGATAAATAAAGAAGTTATTGCCGTAGACGATTTTTTAAAAATCGAGATTTTTTAAATTTTTGGATAAATTGATGGAAAAGTCGTTTGTAAATTAAATAGATTACTTAGTTTTATTTTATAATAGCTACACTGGAATACTTATCTTCATAATATTTATGATGTTAACATCAGTGAAAAATTCCATTAAAAAGTCGCCAAAGAAGCACTTCATAAAATGTATGAAACATATTTCACAAAGCCCAAATCAATGATAAGTGTCATAGAATTTTTAAAACATTTCATATAAACCATGAAATGCAGTTCTTCATTCAATGAACTTTTCCCACACAAGTTCTTAATTTTTCATAATATAATTTATGACAAATTTCAAAGACCTCCTTCATTTTATTTATGAAGATATTTCATAACACAAATATTTTTGATTGGTTCTGACATATTTCACAAACTTTAAGATTTTCTTTGATACAATGCTTTGATCGTATGAAACTAAGTTTCAGTAATTTAACAATTTATTATATGAAATATTAAATATGAAATGATTATGAAAAATTTGTATGAGACATTTAATTTCATTTATGAATTTTACATAAATGTTACGAAAAGATTCACTAAATTTATGAAAACTCTTTTATGAAATCGCCTCACAAATATTATGAAGGAAAATTATTTCAGTGTTGGATATTAACGAAGAAAACTAGGCCTATTTGTAGAAATAAGAGATTTTCAAAAAATTGTATTTTTACGAAGTTTTTGTTTATGTTGCTATATTCGTACGTGTTCTTCTTCAAGAAGAGCTATAACTTTTACTATTATCTATATATTTTCTTCAGCTAGGCCTTATTTTCCTTCTTGAAGAGAGAAATTTTCGTTATATTGGCAGTGGAATTACGTAGATACCGAATAAAAAATATATATGTATAAAAATAAATAAATAATAAGAAATGTTGAAATTTCTATTTTTTTAATTTCTATTACAGTTCAAATCTAATATCTAATTTTTTTAATTTTGTAATTTTTTAATATTTGAATTTTTTAATTTTTTAATTTTTTAATTTTTTAATTTTTTAATTTTATAATTTTTAATTTTTAATTTTTAATTTTTTAATTTTTTAATTAATTAATTAATTTATTCTTTACCTAATTAATTTTGTAATTATTTAATATTTTAATTTATTACTTTTTTAACTTTTTAATTTTATTTTTTTTTTATTTTTAAATATTTAAAATTTTAAATTTTAAATTTAAAAATTTTATAATTTAAAAAGTTTAAAAATTTTAAAATTAAATTAAATTAAAATTTTTAAATATTTAAATTTTTAAATTATTAAATTTTTAAATTTTTAATTTTTTAAATTTTAAAATTTTTAAATTTTTAAATTTTTAAATTTTTAAATTTTTAAATTTTTAAATTTTTAAATTTTTAAATTTTTAAATTTTTAAATTTTTAAATTTTTAAATTTTTAAATTTTTAAATTTTTAAATTTTTAAATTTTTAAATTTTTAAATTTTTAAATTTTTTTAGTTTTTTCGTTTGAATTTTTTTGGTCTGTAATCAATATTTGATTTGAACTGGGATATTGTCCTGGCTCAAGACCATTTTGCATCTATATTTAATAAGGAGATGATTTTCACAAACGAACGAGAATCACAACTCACTTGCCGAATTTGCGTTAAAAAAATCGCACCAAGTAATAAATATTAAATATAGATGCAAAATGGTCTTGAGCCAGGACAATATCCCAGTTCAAATCAAATATTGATTACAGACCAAAAAAATTCAAACGAAAAAACTAAAACAAATGAGCGTTGGCACGGCAGAAGTATTGCTGGGTAACTATACCAGCATATACACATACTTACATATGCAACTCAATGAGATGCTTGTAAGATGGCATGTGTACTTTATTACTTGGTGCGATTTTTTTAACGCAAATTCGGCAAGTGAGTTGTGATTCTCGTTCGTTTGTGAAAATCATCTCCTTATAGAGGCCGGGTTTGATGTTGAAAAGTCGCTGCGAAGCCACCTGAATGAAACCTTTAGACAGGGTGGAAATCATGATAGTGGTAGTCTGCAGCCAAGTAATAAATGTCACCATGCCATTTGTAAATAAATTTGCATTCTATTAAATATAGATGCAAAATGGTCTTGAGCCAGGACAATATCCCAGTTCAAATCAAATTTTTAAATTTTTAAGATTTTAAATTTTTAAATTTTTAAACTTTTTAAATTTTTAAATTTTTAGTTTCTTTTAGTTTCTCGTTTGTATGTTTTGGTCTGTAATCAATATTTGATTTGGACATTGTCCTGAAGACCATTTTGCATCTATATTTAATACAATTTAATAGGACATTTATTTACAAATGGCATAGTGACATTTATTACTTGGCTGCAGACTACCAGTATCAGACTACCGTCAAAAGTTTTTTTAATATTTATTTATTATTTTTATATTTAAAATTGAAGTACATATATATATATTAAAAAATTAGAAAATTATATACTTAAAAAATAAAAATTAAGAAATTAAAATTAAAAAAAAAAGAATTATAAAACTAAAAAACTAAAAGAATTATTTTTTTTAATAAATAATAAATATAATAAATTTAAATAATAATAAATAAATATTTTAAAAAATTTGAATTCATTGGCACATTTTGCTTATATCTAAATTTAATATTATATATATATTATTAAAAATATTTTTTTATTTAAAATTAAAAAAATAATTTTTAAATGATTTTGTTTTTCAAAAAATTAATTTCAATTTTTTCGGCTATGAAGAAAATAGGACTAGTTGTATGGGGGTTATATGAAAACATGAATTAATGTGGTCTCTTTTCATGATAGGTCTTCATATTCCAAATTTAATATGCTTTGATAAATATGAATAGGGAAAGGTGGGGTAACATTTGGGCTATATGAGGACGTATGCACATCTCTATATGATGTATACCCCTCTCACAGTGTTTCGCTGGTTTGCCAAATTCGATCGTGGATGAATTTCGTCCAGAATCTATTTTGTACAGGAAAACAGCGAAATTGTTTGGGAACTGTTATTGCAAGATTATGGTTCTGACTTATGGTTCTACCAACATGAACCATTCCTCATCAATTCTAGAATAGTTCTAGTTTTTGTTCATGCAGAACTGACATTTAAAAACATGTTCCTGAAGATAATGCTGTGGAGTTTCATAACTGCTTTTTAAGGAAATAATTCTTAGAAATACCTTCTCGTACCTTCTAAGAAGCCAACGATTGCAAGAACAACAACGAATCGCCTCTTAGTTTATGTGCATGCCTTACAGCACCAATTTAAGTTGTACGTGACGTATGAACACTTTTCGAAAAGACACTGCTGCCTGATATAAAGAATTTCCACATCAAATTGCACCGAGTTTAGCTAAAAGAATTACATTTGTAATTACACATGTCCGGGCTAGCTAGCTAGCTGGTCGACTGGCTGGCTGGCTGGCTGATTGTGTATGCGACGTGTTGTTTCTTATGGAATATTTTCCGAATATATTGCTTAGCGCAAATCAACTTGAGTGCAAAATTAGAATTTTTTATTTTCTGAAATTGATATCTTTAGGAAAAGATCTCGATTTTCTTTAGTCCACAAACTGTGTGTTTGTGTGGGGGCAGGGGGTTGGCAATTAAACACTAATTATAAAATAAAAATAAATTATATCGTGTTTGTTATAGTTAATTATTGATTAAATAAAGATTAAACATTTTCGTGATGCGAACGCTGAAACTGATGATGAGTAGGACTAATTGAGAGAGAAAGAGAGAGAGATGGCAGAACGGTTGTTATAATTAAGGCATTGCCCCGTGGGCATCCATCTTATTGCAGGCATCTGGTAAAAAAACTTTAAAATTTATGTTTTTACGAGGGTTATATGATACTTAACGGAAATATAATAAAATAGAAAATAAAATAAAATAAAATAAATAACGCTGAAACTCTATTGTATTGTCTATAAATCTATGTATTATTTATAAAGAAATATTTGTTATATTTTGTCTCTCTATTAACCATTTTGTTTTCTCCCGAAAATGATTCTTCTTCGTTATTTTCGCTTTTTGTCCCCCTTCGTATTTCGAAAACCATAATTTTGATATACTATTTTTACACACCTTTATCAGCTCTCATACTTTTTCACATAAAAAACCTCCGAACCGCCAATTCTTTCCCGTACTCGCTTTGGCGTTTATCTTTCTGTAGTTGTTCTTCTGTTTTTTGTCGATTTTTGTTTTAAACAAAAAATAAATTACAAAATATTTGACAAATTGTTTAAATTAAACGCTGTTCATAGACAATGCGCACTTTTTTAACTCTTTCTGCCATTGTTTAGGACTTAGACAGGCGGACGGACGGACGTACGTACGTTAGAACGTACAACGATCATCAATTGTTTTCCGTGTGGGCGTTTAGTTTAGTTTACTTTTGATGTTTGTTTGTTTGTTTTTTCCTTTAGTTGTAGTATTAATTTTTCAAGTTTATGGTTGATTTTGTGTGTGTGCGTAGTTTTGTGTATAATTGCTGGTAACAGGTGCGCTGGCATTTGGGAAAAATTGGAGGGGTATTTTTTACTTGGTGCGATTTTTTAATCGGATATTCGGCAAATGACTTGTGCTTCTCGTTCGTTTGTGAGAATCATTTATTCAAAGAGGCCGGGTATGATGTTGAAAAGTCGCTGCGAATCCACCTGAGGAAACCTTTAACAGGGTGAGGTTGTGTGCAGCCAAGTAATAAATGTCACCATGCAATTTGTAAATAAATTTGCATTCTATAAAATATAGATACAGAATGGTCTTGAGCCAGGAGAATACCTCAGTTGAAATTAAATAGTGATTACAGAAAAAGTTGCGGTCGCACAAGTACACTTTACATAAATTGATAATTGCCAACGGAATAAGTACCTATCGAGGATTATATATAATATTTCATTTCAAATTAGCATTGAAATGTCATAAATTCTTAAATTCTCTTGTCAACATATTGGTGGCGTATAATTTATATTTATTAATATTGCTCATACGTTCAATTCTCTAATTGACCAAGAGATACAATAATCCTAAAAACAATTTAATGGATATAATTCCCATTCACATGCATATCTAGTTTTATACCATGTACATTAGGCCGGGTCGGTTATGTAAATTTTGTAAAGATATAGCCGAATTGTTTTGTTGGTATCAGAATACAAAACGGACAAATGCCACATTTTTCTGGGCATTGGAGTCTTAATATGAAATCATTAATACCCGAAAAATAAAAGGCATCCAAGAAAACGGCTACTGTTTTCATCATGCTCGAAATAGACTTTCCCTGTTTTTAAAGTTTTCGAAGCCGCGATTCGAACACCATGTAATCAACAAATAAATTCAGAGGGCTCTGTTTGTCAATTTAAATCAGTTTGGAAATCACTTGTTCGTAACCTTAGAATAAACTATTTAAACTACATATGGGTAAATCCTGAGTGGCGGTCTTTACTCATACTTTTTTGTTAGTATTAACCCTGTTGACATATTTTCATATAAATTTCTTGAGAGTATTTTTAAATGGCTGAAGTGGTAGTTACTTAACCATTTTGCGGGAAACAGTATTTGTGCCGAAAGTGCCGTTACGGACGTTACAAATTTTTATTGCTAAAATGTTTTCCAATTTTCACACCGCAATTTTAATAAACTTCAGCAAACGAAAAAAATTCTACAATTAAAAAAATACAATTGTTTTTTTTTTTTCTTTTTAAACAGCAATTTTAACAATTTGAAGATTTTTTATACAAATTAGTCCATTTGTTTGTATTGTCAAGAAATAATCGATCTAGGATCACATTTAAGTTCACTGATCGGCTGAGAATCTGTTCGTCTGTCTGCTGTCCACCTAAAGTTTTTGATCTAAGTACAGGTCCCAGTGTACCACAGTGCAATCAAATTATACCAAAGGCACCCAAATTGTACCAAAATGAAAAAATACTTGTTCAATACGAAACAAGTAAAAACGGCATTATGTTCGGCCGGGCCAAACTTTATATACCCTCCACCATCGACCAAAACAAATACAAATATTGAAAAAATGATTTTATAAATATATATAATATTTTTATTATTTCAAACCGCGCTTATAAAGTAAGGCTACCAATACATTTACACATCGAAATAATACTTCAAGTCAAGTCAATTCAAAAAAATAAATATTCTTATATTTATATTCTCAAAAAGACACATTTATGGAAATTTATTTGGACGTCCTAGCTCCTTTCGGTTAGATGCTAGCGTGCTTTCAAACATGGCGGACATGGCTAGATCATCTTAGAATTTTATGACAATCAAGAATATATATACTTTATAGGGTCTCAGGTCGATATTTCAAGGAGCTACAAACGTAATGACAAAGTTAGTATACCCCCATCCTGGAGGTGGAGGGTATAAAAATTCAAAACAAAACATAACAAAAAATATATAAATAAAATTATTTGAATAAGAACAAGTAAAAAGGCGTTAAGTTCGGCCGGGCCGAATCTTATATACCCTCCACCACGGAGTGCATTCCATATTAGTACCGGCAGATTAGTGGCTGTCAACCTTACATAGAAGTACACTGCCATATTAGGAAAATTGTGATATTTTCTATGCATATCACGATAATTGTTTACTATTTCTATAAGGAATAATTATGTGAATTGTTTTAAATAAATAGTGATGCTTCATTATTATAATATTATTAGTCCTCCTCTATATATATAAAACTTCCAGAGTAATCAAAAAGTGAATGTTCAATAATATGATCTAAATATCAGGTGCATTGTCCGTCGTAATTAGGTGGAAACAATTTCCTCTCAGGAAAAAAGTACTAATATTTATCAGTTTTATTCTCTTTTTCATTTTAAACCTAACTAGACGGTTTTGGAAAAAGCCATCTTATTTTCAGACGAATTTCATGATTGATTGGTGCCAAATTTAATCCCATTTAGATCCCGAAGGAACGAATATCGAAAAGTCTCTTTACTTTTCACACCGAATTTCACTATTTTAGCTGCAGCCGTTTGGTTGGTACCATTTAAAACCCCATTTACCCCATTTACCCCATTTCGCCTAAAAGTACAAATTTCGAAAAAATTCCTTTATGTTTCGCGTCTATACAGTCAGATGCATGTATACACCGAATTTCATGATTTCAACTTCAACGGTTTGGTTGGTACTATTTTTATCCCTCTTTTTCAATTGTATCCCTTAAAAGTACGAATTTCGAAAAATCCTTCTATTTTACGTGTCTACGCAATTGCATTTCATTGCATTCCACAGTTGCTGCATTTTTAGAAGACAATATATATTTTTTAATATAGCCAAACCAAAACAAATAGAAATATTGAAAAAATAATTTTATAAATAAATATATTTTTTTTATATTATTTCAAGCCACGCTTATAAGACAAGGCTACCAATACGTTTACACTATATATATATAAAGGGTGTTTTTTATTGGGCATCACTTTTTTAGTTGGCATCACTTTTTTAACTGGCGGCCATTTTGTCAGCTGTCAAGTGATTAATATTTAGTTTGGTTTGCCATTTCATCATGAACAGGTTGACAAAAGAACAACGCTTGCAAATCGTGCAAATTTATTTCGAAAGTAATGGTTCACTTCGCGAAGTTCACCGCAAGCTCCGTCCATTTTATGGTCGTCACAATCGAATTATTGAAGGAAACATTCGATGAGCGCATAATTTCGCGGAATGGACCTGTCAATTGGTCACCAAGATCGTGTGATTTGACACCATTGGATTATTTTCTTTGGGGATATGTGAAGTCGCTCGTCTACGCCAACAAACCAGAAACGTTAGGGGATTTGGAAGCCAACATTCGTGGCGTGGTTGAAAATTGGACCTGTAGAATTGGCTATATTCGAGCCAGCCGCGGCGGTCACATGCCCGAAATCATATTTAAACATTAATGGCATAAAATTATCCTTCCAATAAAGCCAAATTGATGGACATTAAAACGATTTGCTTGTGTTTTATTTCAATTCGAAGTTCTACACCTCAATAAAAAAACACCCTATATATATATAAATAATACTTCAAGTCAATTTAAAAAATAACTATTCTTATATTTATATTTTCAACAAAAGCTTAAATACCATAAATGTTGGTAGGCAATGGGTGCTACAGTTGGTTGTATTTCCATTCTATTTTAATTCCAAAAGTACAAATTTTGAAAATCCATTATCTCACGTACATAGTGCAAAATAACTTAACTTCAACCAATTTATGCGTAGAAGTAGGAATTTGGAAAAATCTTTTTATTTTGCGTGTCTATGTAGTCAGAGGAATGTATACACCGAATTCCATGATTCTAGCTGCGACCATTTGGTTGGTACCATTTTTATTCCCTTTTTCAATTTTTACATCCTCAAGAGTATGATTATCTAAAATCTCTTTATTTTACTTGTCTACGCAGTAAGAGGGATGTACACAGCGAATTTCATCATTCTAGCTGTATTCGTTTAGTTGGTACTATTTTTATCCCTCTGTACCCATTGTATCCCTTGACAGTACGAATTTGGAAAAACCTTTTTTTCATGTCTACGAAGCCAGAGGAATGTATACTCCGAAATTTCATTACTCTAGCTGTGGTCATTTGGTTGGTCCTATTTTTATCCCCTTTTTCCATGTTAACCCCAAAACGATTTTCGAAAAATCCGTTTATTTTACGTGTCTATGCAATCAGAGGAATATATACACCGAATTTCATTATTCTAGGTACAGCCGTTTGGTTGGTACCATTTTTATACCTCTATTCCCATTTTACCCCTTAAAAGTACGAATTTGGAAAAAATATTTTTATATTATGTATCTACTCAATTACAGGAATGTACACACCGAATTTCGTGTTTCTAGCTGTTGTCGTTTAATATGTTCCATTTTTATCCCTTTTTGCCCCATTTCACCCCCTACGAATAAATCGCTTTATGGTGCACGTTTTTGTTATAGGGGGGATGCGCATATTGAAAACATATGCTTAAATACTCTAACATATTGGGGATTATTATGGGTATTTTTAGTCCTTGTGAGGGAAAACATTTTCCCTTTGGGCCGATTTCGCCCAGTTTCAATCCCAACCGATCTACGACTATAAGACGTATTTATGCAAAATTTGGACATCCTAGCTCCTTTCGTTTAGATGCTAGCGTGCTTTCAACAGACGGACGAACGTACATGGCTAGATCGTCTTAGAATTTTATGACGATCAAGAATATATATATACTTTATAGGGTCTCAGGTCGGTATTTCAAGGTGTTACAAATCCTGGTGGTAGAGGGTATAAAAATATGAAAATGGAAATTTTGCAAAGATATCCAATTTGTATGGCCTGTTTAACATGCTCTACCCACATACCCACATTTTTTCTCGAGAAAGATAGATAGATCTGATGATCTTTAACCCAAATATTTTTTTTTATAATTTGCTATTTAAATTACAACTTGAAATTATAAAAAATAAATATTTGTATCGCTTACCACAAAAGAGTTATAATTTTGTTAAAAACAAAAATACTTTATTTTCGATCCACCCAAACGATCTTATTTTTTGAAAATCGGGAAATGTCGCTTTATTCGCAACATAGAAAAGGAAAGAGTAGAAACAAAATTTGTGTGATCGATTTACATGAAATCAAATTTTATTAACCAAAAAAAAACTAGAATAAAGCGGATCTAAAAGGCTGACATTATTTAAAAAACTGGTTATAAGTTGTAACATTTTTGCAACAAAAACATTCAAAATGTTTAACTATGAGCACATATAGGACAATGGAAACATTTTCTGCAAGGATTTATATAAAAATCCAGTTTTTCTAAGAACGCTATTTTTGACGAAGGCCTGTGTATAACATTTCCTTATGTATACTAGCGCTCTAAACACAAAACACTTTTTATAAATATTTCTATTTTCTACTAAAATTACAATCTTCGAAGTTACCATTAATAATATTTTCGGAGTGACACTCACGCTCTGTTATACGTTAAATTAGGAGGACACCAGGCTCTGGCCAGACCCTTTCTGACTTTGTACACAATTTTGAATGTTGTAACGACTAAGTGAATTGTTACTATTATTTTTAATATTTTTTTTTGTATAGAGAAGCGAATTGTATAATAAGATTGTATTAAATTGAAGTGGGCCTGGCCAGAGCCCACTTAAAGGGTAAAACGTGATTACACCGTGTGACAATTTTTAAATTTTGAACCGGACGATATACGTCTGAATGTATAGGCAAACTTGAGTTAATCCTTTAAAAGGACTACAGATTTTCGAAGGATACAAGTTTTCCAAAATATGTTTTATATATATATTTACAAATATATTCGCATATTCGCACCCTACAATACCGATATAAATTTTAAATTAAAGATAAGAATATCTGTTAAATATACTTACAATTTCATGGTTCTCGCTGTATTAGTTTATTATTAACAAACACTTCAAATTCTCTCTTAGTTTATTTAGTTTATTAATATTTTACTTTTTAAGGTGGGAAATTTGAGGTCGTTGTTAATGCTAAACTATACAGAGAGAATCGTGAAATTTTAAGTATATTTAGCAGATATTCTCCTTTTAATTTTGATATTTATATCGCTATTGTATGGTGCGAATATTGGTATTACACGTGGATTGTCGGACGGTTTTATAATGGATATAAATATTGATTATTTCACTTTTACTTCGTATGGAACAGTCGATGTTTTAGTGTTGCAAGCTGGCATTATAAAAAAGGGGAAAAAAGCGAAACAGGTATTTTTTGTTTAGTTTTGTAATTCTGACGATGAAAACAATGCCTTATTGAGAGCTATCTAATAATAAATGTAAACGTAATAGAGTTCTGGAAAATCTTGTCTTTTTAATGTCTTTTTTGATGGTTCGTAAAAAACCCATAGAAATTTAAAAAAAATATTACTCTTCTTATTGAATTAAGAACCGTATTTACGTATGGCGAAATAAATTTAAGCAAAAACTAGATTTGCAAATAAACTTAATATTAAACATAATATTTTGAAATTCTCTTACTTCCACATGAAGGATCAGAACTTCTATATTTATGTGTAGATTTTCTTCAAATAGGCCTAGTATTCTTTGTTAGGCTATCAATTATATTTTTTCGATTATTTTACATACACTCCCGCTCATCAGATTTGGTTTAGATTTGTTGTGAAATTAAACTTAAATTTCTCAACGTGAATTACAAGATCAGTAACCTCACTGAATTGGAGAAAAAAAAAGAGAAAAAAAATCATGATCTTCGCTAGAATTATTCTAATTTTTAGTTCATCAGAATAGGTTTAATAGCAAACGCTTTAGTTTTTTTGAAGGGTTTACAATTTACGAAAGGAAGAACATGATTTAGCTCATCATCATATTACGGAACTTGTGAGCTGCAGTTTCTAACATCCAGAATTTAAGCTAATAGCTATAAAGGCGTAATTGAGACGGCTTTTCCACACTTCTCGGACATCTTCGGACCAATAACATGGACATACCCGCACGATAATGCTCGAATTCACACAGCGCCCGTCGTAAAAGAGTGGATTGAAAGCCAAATTGGCCGTCACATACCCCCACCTTAATATTATTAAAAACATGTGGGGACTGCTGTCACGAAAAGTTTATGAGTCAGGAAGACAATATGGGAGTAAAGAATCGTTAATTTGCGGTATAAAAAGTGCTTGGTCCTAAATTTCCCTTCAATTAATTGAAAAGTTGTATGATTCGATTCCAAATCGAATTTATGAAGTAATTTTAAATAAGGGAGGATGTACCCACTATTAATTATGTTTAAACATGTTTTCAGATTTAATGTCTAGAAAATTGATGCTTTAAATAAACGATTTTTTTTTACAACTTTCAGTGTCTGCACCTATTCTGATGATCCATAAATAAAATACATTTTTTGAAAGATTTATCGAATTTTATATATTAATGCAGCCATTAGTTCAAAAATATCAATGTTTTTTTATAAAATTACCCGCAATAGTGTTGTTTACAAGTCAGGTAATTTAAAAAAAAAAGTCGGTTAACAATTTCTGGAAAAAATAACATTTGAACGTATTGAAATTGATGAACCTAATCAGATGAGCGGCAGTGTATTTTAAATATTTTTTTTCGTGATGGCAAAAAAGCGCTCTTTGAATAAAAATTAGAAAAACATGAATTCAAATAGTCATTGTTTACTGACTGAATTATTAAGACTACAATTAATACATATGGGCATCTCCCAGTGGCCTGGACGCGACATTCGCACGCCTTACAAGAAAGAAACTGAAAAAGTCGATTAACCTGTTTAGTGTTCTAAAGCGCTTAAAACTACACTTTAAAAATATATCGTCAGGATTTAGTACAAAATTATAAACAATTTTACATCGAAAAGGACGCGACAAATAACAGAAGTACTTTTGAAGGTCTTATAGAAATATACAAAGATCAGCGATTTTTTGAGAACCTTGGTTTTCCATATATACATATAAATGAAGGTCAGAGGATATATTTTGTTCGTAGATTTATGAAATATGAAAATTATCTCTTAGATTCTTTTAATTAGCTACAGCAGAAATACGGACGCGGCAAAACGGACGCTACAAATATTTCCACTGGTAATAAAAAAATTTAGTAAACTTTTAATAAAAATAAAAGACAGCGAGTTTACTTAAAGTTTCATAATAAACAAGTTGTCGAAATAAGGAAAAATTCATTTTTTGGTAGACCTTTTTTGGGAGATGTCCATATGCATGTGATTCTTAGAACTTCCATGGAGAAGAGTGATAACTCTTCCCCCCAACCCTAACACCCACACCACTGACCACTGCCCAAACACATGTTCTCTGGCTCGGGCAGTAGTATCATTGTCACATACAAAAGTAATACTTTTACGTATTCGACATACTCGTAGGCATGTATGGAGGTACCTTTTGGGAATGTGTTTAATGACTTTAGTCCAGATAATCTGTGTCCATAACCACTACCATCACCACCAGCACTCTCACATGGAGCTCATTGCTCGTTGTGAGTTCAGAAGTCTATTCATTCACACCAACTTCCGCTTTAGTTAATTTAGACAAATAATATCCATTTGCAGTACTTAATTGTTGAGATAATACCATCATATATATTCCACATATATGTATACACATGTAGATATGTATGTATGTCCGTATGTCATCACTTACGTTTTCCAGTATTTAAGTTGCCCGTTTTTTTTGCTCGCGTCCAAAACTGTTTGGAATGCAACTCGGTTTGTGTTGTATTTTTTGTTTTTGGTTTTTTAATGAGACAATGTCAAGTTTGCGATTTTGATGAATTACACAAAAATAAACTCAGCTAAGCTGTCACACGAGGCAGAAGTTGGAAATCGTATAAATGCCGTAACTTGTCCGTTCACACATAATTAACGAGGGTAATGTGATAAGGCGGCACTTAAATGGCGTTTCATTTAGCCGTGTACAGTAGAACGTATCGAATAAATGTTTGTGTGTATTCTAAATGTAAACAAATAATTTGAATGTTTTCTGATATATTTTGGCGTTCAAAACTCGAAAAAGTTTTAAAACAATTATTATGGATTTTTTTATTTTAATTCAAATTTCAATTTTCGTCGAAGATACCGGATGTGTACTATAATTTTGGACATTATGCACCCTTATACGTAAGAAGTTATTTTTAAATTATCTGTTGGATATTCGGTACAGTCTAATGTATCATAATAGTATTACGTTATTATGTATATTATATAAATTATATGATATTAGAGCAATTGTAAACGATATTTTTATGCCATAAATTGATTGGTTGGTGTCATAAACACGAGTAATTATACACTAGGATGGGTAGCAGTCCATACGACGTACGGTCATAACACACAAATTGAAAATGTCATAAAGCCCAATAATCGGCATATCGCCCAAATTTGGGCAATAAAAACGTCACAACGCCCAATCAAAATGTCAGAAAGCCCAACAAATTTCTTTGGGCCTTATGAAGCGAAGTTTGCGTTATGACCGTACGCCGTCTATACAAATAAAAAATAATTTTCGTCGCAAGAATACAAATTTATATTTAAAGTGCTTTCGAGGGTCTATTAATTAAAAAAAAGAATTGAGCAAAAGTGCAACATAAAAAATACAAGGGAAAACATGATTTTGGGGGTGTTTTCGGGAGCGTTTAGCTCACAGATGGCTGGACCTATTCCAAATAAATCCAATCTTCATTTCAAAATTTTTTTATTTTTTATTTGCGACCCATGCTAATGTATATGTATGTAATGAAACATTTTTGAAGCTTTTCATATATTTTTTAAATTTGTTTAAAAAATTATTTGTTGATAACTTTTTCGTGCTTTCATATTCAGCGTGCGGCGATGGCACTGATATGGTAGAAGGTTCCAATTAAACTTAAATGCAGCCTTCTGTTTGGCCTTTTTAAATTTTCTAAATTAGCTAAACTTAAATTTGAATTTTGTTATTTTCTAAAACGCCATATTTAAAAAAAAACAATTAGCAGAAACTAAAAGAATATTCCACAGATCTGAATATATTTTTGAATAGAGGTCCTAATTTGCTGGGCGTGTTATCGATATCTTGCTTAATTTTCAAGTTATCGAACGTTTGCAAAAAATTGTTTTCCTTCCAATGGGATCAAAATCAAAAATTATAAAAAAATGTTCGATAACTTTTTCAGTTATCGATTAGTAATCGATAACTTGCATAGTTATCGATAGTTGAAATTCGATCAAAATTATGTGTATTTTTATTTAAAGAAAATTAAATAAATACTTACAAAATAATTCAATAACAAAAAAATAAAAAACAAAACAATCCTGAACAAAAAAATCCTGCGATTTGTTAAATAATTGTTCGCCTTCGGCGCTCTTTCGAAGTTTAAAACTTACTTTGTTAACATAGCACGGTATATAATTTCGATATATATCATTTCATGCTCAACTTCATTGGCAGATTTTTCCGTCGCATCGTCTATTTTCTCATCCAAAGTCTCTACACACACAACTGTTATACAATGTTGCTTTTCGGGAACATTGTACAATATCTCGATAAATACACTACTACTGAACAATTTTAATTTACTTTTTCTGCTTGTTTTCTGTAAAAGTCAGCTCTTTCCGATATTTTTCAATAACAATAACAAAAGTTGTCGAAAATTTTATCCGATTTTTTTCATTCAATTGAGCTAATAAAAAAGGAAAAATCTATATTTAAATTTTCAATAACTTTACAAAAAAATATTATTTTCGATTTTTCAGACTTTAACGACCTATTACTCGAAAGTTATTGAAAAATTTTACCCGAAAAAATTTTACTGTTCTCATTCAAATGAGCTGGAAGTAATACAAAAAGTAAAAAATCGATTTTTAATGTTTACAAAAAATATTGATTTCGATTTTTTAAACTTTAACGGTAATAGGACATTCGATAACTCGAAAGTTATCGAAATTTTGTAACCTATTTTTTTTTTTTCAATAAAATAAAAATAATACAAATTAAAATATCTATTTTTAAAATTTTCAATTTCCTTAACATCCATTTTTTATACCCTCCACCTACAGGATGGGGGTATACTAACTTTGTCATTCCGTTTGTAACACCTAGAAATATCGACCTGCGACATTATAAAGTATATATATTCTTGATCGTCATAAAATTCTAAAACGATCTAGCCATGTCCGTCCGTCCGTCTGTTGAAAGCACGCTAGCATCTAAACTAATGGAGCTGGAACGTTCAAATTTTCCATAAATGCGTCTTATAGTCGTAGATCGGTTGGGATTGAAACGGGGCGAAATCGGCCCAAAGGGAAAAATTTTTCCCTCACAAGGACTAAAATACCCATAAAAATCCCTAATATTTTAGCGTATTTAAGCATGTTTTTTGAATATGTCTGTTTATATTTGCTTGATATTTGTTATAGGAAAAACGTGCACCATAAAGTGATTCTTATTTTTAGGGGGGTGAAATGGGGCAAAAAAGGGATAAAAATGGTACATATTAAACGACAACAGCTAGAAACACGAAATTCGGTGTGTACATTCTAATTGAGTAGATACATAATATAAAAGTATTTCTTCCAAATTCGTACTTTTAAGGGGTAAAATGGGAATAGAGGGATAAAAATGGTACCAACCAAACGGCTGTACCTAGAATAATGAAATTCGGTGTATACATTCTTCTGATTGCATAAACAAGTAAAATACACGCATTTTTCAAAATTCGTACTTTTTGGGGTTAAAATGAAAAAAGGGGACAAAATAGTACCAATCGAATGACGGCAGCTAGAGTCATGAAATTCGGAGTTTACATTCCTCTGACTGTGTAGACACGGAAAATTAACTAATTTTTCGAAATTCGTACTTTTTGGGGTCAAAATAGAAAAAGGGGATAAAAATAGTACCAAACAAATGACCGCAACTAGAGTCATGAAATTCGGAGTATACATTCCTCTAATTGAGTAGATACATAATATAAAAGTATTTTTGCCAAATTCGTACTTTTAAGGGGTAAAAAGGGAATAGGGGGATAAAAATGGTGCCAACCAAACGGCTGTACCTCGAATAATGAATTTCGGTGTATACATTCCTCTGATTGCATAGACAAGTAAAATACACGGATTTTTTAAAATTCGTACTTTTTGGGGCTAAAATGAAAAAAGGGATAAAAATAGTACCAATCAATTGACCGCAGCTAGAGTCATGAAATTCGGAGTATACATTCCGCTGACTGTGTAGACAAGCAAAATAAAAAGTTTTTTCCAAATTCGTACTTTTTCTTTTACGAAAAAATTGGTTGAATCATAAAGTAGGACTTTCGATAACTCGAAAGCTAACGAAAAATTGTACCAGATTTTTCGCTTTTACATTCAAAGCAGCTAAAAATAATAAAAAGTAAAAAATCTATTTTTACAGTTTTCAATTTCGATAACTTAGTTATCGATTTTTTATTTTATTTATTGTTTCGATTTTTTTTAATTTTGTTTCGATTTTTCAAACTTCAAACTTACTCGATTTTTACATTTAAATAAGCTACAAATAGTAAGTAAAAAATAGATTTTTAAAGTTTCAATTTTTATTTATTATTTTTTCGATTTTTTTTAATTTTTGCATTTACATTTCACCAAAAAACAATATTTGTTTCGATTTTTCAAACGTTAGCGGTCTATTACTCGATTATAAATTACATTATAATACCTTTGTTTTTTTGACTCGCTTATAACGTCAAGTTGTAAATGAAACCAATGACAATTAATTGTCATAACTTTAACAACACTTTTGTATTTTGAGGCCCTCTATTTAAAAATATAATTAGTTCTTGGATCCGCGGCTATCATACTCTTGTCCACAAGTCAGCGAAAACTTTGCACTCTTCATTACAACTTCCACCTCCTAAAACGGCATCAGTCAAGACATTATTGATTCTTCTGATGAGTTCTGTTATAATTTACCTTATTATGATAAGCTACGCATTTACACTCACTTATCAGCCCTCCCTCGTGCCATGACACACCATAAAAGTTAATACGGCAGATAAAAATTCGTTATAATAAACTAACAACATGAAAAACAACAACAACATTTAAATATTTTATTTTAACGTAAATGAAGAGCATGTTTATAGGCGCCAGTAAAAACCGACGCTACCCAACCAAAAACACAAAAAAACAACTCAACCACAAACACTTTTTTATCCGTGTGTATTACAGCGATTTTAATTAACAAACGTGTTATAAAATGCTGTGAAAAAAATAATCGCTGGCAGCCAAAGCGCTTTATGGTCCGGGTCCGGGATGAGAAATGTAAGATTTTTTTGCTTCGGATTTTCCTAATTTCCCTATTGTTTTATTGGGATTTGTTGTTGATGGGGTTTTTTGCCGATTCGATGTTGCATGAAATTGTTTTAATTAAAAACTTTGCATTCAACCATATTTTCTCGGTTAAAT
This sequence comes from Polietes domitor, assembly GCA_947397865.1. Lineage (NCBI taxonomy): Eukaryota > Metazoa > Arthropoda > Insecta > Diptera > Muscidae > Polietes > Polietes domitor. Next base: position 86,003,844 of record OX377620.1, read on the forward strand.
TGGAACAAGTATTCTTGCTCTCTACCCCCGTCGTATGTGTGAACACATTTAAATAATTGAGTATTTAAACAGTTTTGCTTGTGGATGCTACACCGAGTGTGGCGGCAATGGTGGTGGGGATGAAGGAAATAACATAATTTGGAATAGTGCCTGAAATGTAGGAGATGTAGGGTTAGGGATGATACTTAAGAATGTGTAATTACAATTTTGTTTAGAAGATAGAAGAATATTGACCATTTAAATTGGAAAATTGTATTATTTTTTAAATGAATACCTTTTTCCTAGCCTACCTGCTCCTCTGTGCACAACTGTGTTAATTAAAAAAGTTGTTTATACAAAATTATTGTGAGACTTCTTTTATGCATGTGCATAATTTAGCCCCCTAAAATGTCGGGCCTCTGCTAATAACTTTATTGATAATCCGACCCTGGATTTCCATGTAATATTTATGAATTGAAATGAAATGAGAAAATGCAAACAAATGCAATATCTATTGCATAACATTTATTTGAATTTTAAATTTCAACCTCCCCATATCATCGACAACAACAAAAAACCAAAGTCAACAAACAACAATAAAATCCATCACCACATGAATCCTTTTGCTCCACAGCTGATTATTTCGATATTAGGCATTATCAGAGCTTTAACGAGTTGTAAAGTCAATTTTAATCTGTTGATATTGCCCCTGCTACTGATATGGGTAGCTGATGTTGTTGTTGTTACTGTTGTAATGTTCCCACTTATAAAATTAGGTGAACCGCAATGGTGAATCAACATCAACATCATCATCGCGTCGTCGTCGCCGTTGAACTGATAACTTTTCGAATGACGTCGATGTTAATTTAACCGAACCGAACCGCCCAGAAACCTCAAACAGCCACAAAAATTAAAAAAAAACACAGATTCTGTGGAAACATGTTTTTCGTTGTTTGCACTCGAAATCCATGGAACGAAAATTCACATTGAATTGCTAATCCATCCCATCCCATTGAATTCCGAATAAAACCAATTTACAATTGTGTGAAAATATTTTATTTAAAAACATGTTCAACAGACAAAAAAAAACAATCAGTGAAAGATCATTAAATGAAATGGAACAGTAGAACAGCACAATCTAACTTAAAATATATATGGCGGAGAATAAATGAAAATATTCCCTTTTGCCATTCATCGATAGAACAGAAGAAAGATTGCCAAAATGGTTACCCAGTTTTGGAAAACTCTCCACTAGTTCGGATCACGGCCTTTGTTTTATGTAATTGTATGTATGCATAGAGACCGCTCCATAAAATCAACACAAGCGATTTTTAAGTGACATTTTCTTAATTTTGTTATTAAAATTCAAATTTTCGCCTTTAACACCTTTAATATTAAATTAAAGCTACTTTTGAAATGAAACAGTGATTTAGAAACAGTCGCCTAAAAATGAAAAAAAAAATAAATAGAAGAAAAAATCCTTAAAAATGGAAAAAAATGCATTTAAAATTTGGAAACAGTCGCTAAAAATTAAAAAAAAATATTTTTTGAATAGAAGAAAAAATCCATAAAAATAGAAAAAAATGTATTTAAAAATTATTTTATTTTAGTTTTCTGAACCTCTTTGTAGAAGTAAGTGCATTTAAGAAATTCGTGGTATTTATTCAAATTTCGTTTCTTTTCTGGCAAAAAAAGCAAAACAATAAAATAGTCTGTGAATTGTTCGTTAGCTATAAAGAAATAAAATAAAATATTTTTTTGTTTTTTATCCTTTTTTGAAAAAAAAGCTCTCGTTTGCAACTTCTACCACTAGATTCTACGTGAACGTGAAATTCACATCAGACCATTATTACCATAAATTCAACGTACAACGGGTAGCAATCCAACTATATACCCACAATTATAGTACAACAATTAAAGATGTGTTTGACAAAAATTGGAATTTTAATACAAAATGAAAAAATACTATAAAAAAATAATATCGTTTGCGAGTTTATGATACCTAAATTCATTAGAAAATATTATAAACAGACATTCGAGAAAATGGTTGTATCATTCGAAAGGTATTGACTGCCGCTATTTATTTTTTTATAATATATTAACACCAAATACGTAAATATTTTCAGTTGTCACTATGAAAAAGCACAAAAAATCACTATGAAGGTCCAATAATTCGACCAATAAGTTACTCTAAGACAAGAATCAAAATTTATATTTAAAGTGCTTTCAAGAGTCTATTATTTTAGAAAAAAACATGACAAAAAGGCAGCACAAAAAAAATACACGGGAAAACTGGGGTATTTTCACGAACGTTTAGCTCAGAGACGGCTTTATCTATCTGCGAAAAATTTTGCAAATCATCATTAAATAATCAAAACTTTATTTTCGTTGGGTGACTGGAAATTGTTTTTCCATTTGTATGGACCGCGACCCAGCCTAATGTATATCTTAGCGTTTTAAATATTAAAGATATACCACAAACTATAGCATTATTTCTCAAATGAGGGTCCGCGGCGGACCCCTGGGGGTCCGAACTTTACAAAATGCACTACATATTTTCCTAAATAAAGCACAGCATCTTTAAGCTACATTTGCTCAAAATGCAATGGTCTTTCACCAAAACAGATGCTGTATCACATGCTTCTCAACTTTTGTTTTGTATCTATATTTTTTAACTTATATTTTCATATTTTGTTTAGGTTTTCGGATTTCGAAAAATTGTCTTTTTATATTACAGTAACGATATGCAATCAGAGATCGTATGTAGAAAAACTGTGTACTTAGTTTTTTTTTCAGTTGATGATATTTCCTCCTATTTACAGGACTTTTAATTTCCAAATTATATAGATGTTTTAATAAATTATTTTCGTACTTTTGCGAGCCATACAAAGACGATACGGATATCAAATGAAAGAGAATAATATCTGTTAAAAATAGTTTAATTTTAATGCTCCTATCTTCATTAGCATAGCATTAACAACCATTTCACGTTTCCCCACTTAAAAAGCAAAAAATATGAATAAACTAAAGGGGAAAAATTGAAATGGTTGGTAATAATAAACTAATACAGATAGAATCATGAAATTTAAAGAATTCTTCTCTTTCATTCCATTCACATCCGGCCTTTATGACCAAAGTGATAAATTAAACATTTGAAAAAATCTTTTAATTTTTTCGTTTGCATTTTTTTTGGTCTGTAATCAATATTTGATTTGAACTGGGATATTGTCCTGGCTCAAGACTATTTTGCTTCTATATTTAATAGAATGCAAATTTATTTACAAATGGCATGGTGACATTTATTACTTGGCTGCAGACTACCACGATAATGATTTCGACCATGTCAAAAGTCAAACATCAAACCCGGCCTCTATAAGGAGATGATTCTCACAAACGAACGAGAAGCACAACTCACTTGCCGTTTAAAAAGCCTCACTCTACAGAGTTGGAGGGTATATATCATTTGGGATAGAAAAAAGTGTAATGCATTGCAGGAGTGATTTAAGACCCCAAATATGTTTCACGACTTTTTAAGTTGTTTGAGCCATGTCCGTCCGTCCGTCTGGTTGGTGTACACTATAACTTTCCAAAGGAGCTAAGGAATCAATTCAAACTTTTCACATGGTAATATTTTTCCCAAACTTAGTTTAAATTTGAATATGGGCGAAATTGTCACGCCCCTTGTCAAATTAAAACTAATGTAACTTCCACACGGATATTCAGAATCAGCATATTTTGGTATTTGATAATATTTTTATAATTACTTTAAGTATAACAAGTATAACGGGGTTTGCCACGCCCCTTCTAGTACCTCCCACACAAATCACTCTAAACTACGTAAAATTAAAGCTTTTATAACGTCTATACTGATGATCGGAATACTGTGAATCTTGATATTTAACAATGCTTTTATAGTGGTTACATTCGCATGGAATATGGGCAATATTGCCACACCCCTTCTGGTACAAAGTGGCATAAACTTTGGTTACAATAAAACCGACATAACACCCATGTGGGTAGTCGAAATCATTTGCAATTTGATATTTAAAAATGTTTTTATAATCAATTTAAACCTAAAAAATATTTCGGCTTTAACCACGCCCCTTCCGTGCAATTGTCTCTATCCTAGGTAATATTAAATCCTGGGATCCACTTTGACTTGATATTTGATCACGTTTTTAAAATTGTTTTATAAATGTGGAAGCTGGGACCATGTGATACGAACCTCCTAGTTCCATTCCACACAACTTATCCTGCCCTACGTTACATTTAATTCCATATAACTTCCGTATATATGTTTTCTGACAGTGAGTGTATATATAAGTCGGTTTAGCCGACTGAAGCTTTCTTACTTGTTATACAGGGTTTTCCAACAAGAAGTGTTATTTTGAATCACCCGGTATTTCAGTAGCTGTCACTTTTGAAGCTTTTATTCTTTGATATTTGCCAAGTATAAACTTCGCCATTACTAAAAATTGAACGATACACACTTCATTAACGCATTGAAATTATTGAAATTCACTACAAAAATAAATCAAACAAATCATCTTGACTGATGAGGCCCATTTCCACCTCGGTGACTACGTCAACAAGCAAAATTGTAGCATCTGGGGCTCGGAAAACCCAAGAGTTATTGCTGAGAAGCCTCTCCATCCTCATCGTGTGACTGTTTGGTGTGGTTTAATTTAATTTAATTTTCTGAAAATGAGGTTGGATCATCAGTTATAGTGAATGGATTGCGCGATCGGGAGATGATTAATGATTTTTTATGGTCGGAGTTGGATGGTATTGATCTGGACAACGTTTACTTTCAAAAAGATGGCGCTACGTGCCACACAATCAACGAAACCATTGCTCTTTTACGGGAAAAGTTTCCGGACCATGGTATCTCTCGAAGAGGTGATCACAAATGACCACCGAGATCGTGTGATTTAACACCTTGCGACTTCTTCCTTTGGGGCCACGTGAAAGATAAGGTCTACGCCAACAGCTCAGCGTCGATTCAAGACCTCAAAGATAGAATTCCTGAGGCTATCGAGGATATAGGGCAGCCACTTTGCGATTTGGTTGTGGAAAATTTCATGAAAAGGATATGGTCCTGTAAGCGTGGTCGTGGTGGCCATTTGGCTGATGTTGTTTTATTATTAACGGCATAACTTCCTATTTAAAATGAAATAAACATCCGATCATTTATCTCAAAAAATGACATTTTTCGTTGAATACCAAAATAACACCTCTTGTTCGAAAACCCTGTAGCTTACTATGAGACAAATTAAACGACTCATCCACCACTATATCTTGCATTTTACCAAACTGCAAGTTTTTTAGTCTCTTGGGGGGTTGTTACTGCGTATGACCGTCCAATACACTGAAAGAATTTTCCTACAAATCTAGACGCCTAGATTTTATGGTATTCCGGGAATTTTACTGATTCGAATGTATTCGAATTTTCAGTCTCTTCATGTCATTTTTGTCAATAGCAACAATCTGGAATATTTCCACGACATTCGTTCTCTAACATGATTGAGACTGAATTTGGATGCAAAACATATCAATATTACCGTTCTTATATATTGTTCCAATTTTGTGGAGACGAAGTTCAATATATCCATCTATCGGTTTTTTAAACGTCGATTCTCTTCTGGAAAGACATTTGCCTGGATCCAAGTTTTACAATATTTTGACCGCTTGGAGGACGATTTTTGTAAAGACTGGTTATCATCCGATCGTACAATACTGGGTTAAAGGCAAATATGTGAAGTTGTTATGATATTTGAATAGTTCATTATCTGTAACTAAAATATTCCTGGCGATAAACCTGTGTGAAATGGTTCGAAATCTGGAAACATATAAAATTAACATTTATTTATTTATTCCTTTTGTTTTATGTGTTGTCGCTAATTTGATTTGAATCCAACTATTCGATCAAGTTATTTCTTTTTGCGAAGGAAATACATACCCTGTGTAGGGACAAATCGTCAGTGAGCCTTCTGTATGGGGTACTTGCGTTAGCTTCCTGTTGTCAGCTGTATATGGGCCTTTCTCCAGAAAGGTCTATCATGCTGGAAAAATAAAAGGAAAGAAAATTATTGTTTCTGACATGTATTGGTATACGAAAATATAATTAAATAAAATATTAATTAATTAATTAAAGAAATTATTTACGTTTGCTAATTCCCCAAAACTATTATTTCTATTTTTCAGTTTTAGAAAATGGTCGCCTCAAATGAGCCGTCCAAAGCTTTGGTCTTAAGCAAAATAGACCAGAACACAACACCACCACAAACACCGCTAACATGGCGAGAGAAAATGCAAAAAGTCATCAGTAATATAACCGTGGAACCAATAGTAGCGGCCTACATTATGCCGAGTGTATTGTCCAATCTGGCGACGCAAAATTTAAATTTGGAAAAGGCGTGTCGGGTCAATATGGACTATGGCGATGAAGTCTGTGATGCTCTGACCAGAAGAGAAACACTCAACTACACCATGTGAGTAGAATTTTTGTGTTGATTCCAATACAAGATTATTTTATTTATCTTTTCTCTCTCTCTCCACAGGGAAGAGGAGACCATACAGAAAATGGTGGCCCACATGGTGGCCTGGAAAACTGTGATACAATCTCTGTTCCCCTGTCTTCTTATATTGTTCTGGGGTTCGTGGAGTGATCGACATCATAGGCGAAAACCCTGCATCCTTATACCCATAGTGGGCGAGTTCTTGGGCACGGTGGGCCTGATACTATGTGTCTACTTCAAAGATACACCCATGGAGGTGGCGGGGCTGACAGAGGCCATATTCCCCTCACTCAGTGGCGGTTGGTTTGTCATGCTGATGGGGGTGTTCAGTTACATCGCTGATATAACCACGGAAGAGGAACGTACACTGCGCATTGGCATACTGAATGTGTGCTTCTCGGTGGGCGTGCCCATTGGCACCGCCCTAAGTGGCGTGTTATTAAAGTGAGTGAGAAGGACGATAACTTAATGACATTTTAATAATTGTTTTATTATTTTTTTCCTAGGAAAATTGGCTTCTATGGTGTCTTCTCCATATCCGCCAGTCTGTATGTTGTCTCTTTGGTCTATGGTTTCTTCTTTCTGCCCGAACCTCGCCCCAGATGTATCCAACCGGAGGAGAAGGATAAATCGACTAGTCTGTTGGGTGACTTCTTCGACAAGGAACATGTTGTGGAGACATTCCGTGTGGCCTTCAAGAAGGGTCAGAATCAGAGAAGAGCTCGTGTCATATTGCTGATGATTGTGGTTATGGTGGTTATAGGACCTATGTATGGTAAACTTTGATTTGTTTTGCTGACTTTCGGAGGGCAGTTCTTATTTGGAGTTTTCTTTTTGTTTTCCAGGTGAAATGAACGTTATGTACTTGTTCACTCGCTACCGTTTCAATTGGAATGAAGTCGATTTCAGTGTCTTCAATACATTCGCTGTGGTCACGGGTTTGGTTGGTGAGTATGAAGGGGGAGATCATTCATTAAGCATGCGGATTTATTGTGGATTTAAGAGTATTGGATGCCATCATGCGTTTAGAAAAGACGTCTTCAAATGCCTGCTCGGGAGAATCTCTCTCACTACGACATACTCCCACACAATAGTTAAATCAATTTGTATGATCGTATCTCAATGCCAGAGAGCCTCTCTCGTGCTGGTTTTTGCCAATGCCTGGTTTAGAATGATATGAGTCCAATAGCCTTAGTGTGAGCTCGGAGCAAATCCCGCCAAAACCAAATTGGCTGTCTTCGCGAGGAGGTACTAAATTCCTCACATAATCGCTCCCACAATAAACGGCTCAGAGCTGTATTTTCGATCAATGTGAACTATTTGGGTGTCATCTTAGATAGGTAGCTTCACTTTAAAGAAAAATTAACGGAGCTAGTGAAAAGGGCTAACATCGTACCACGCACCTGGCTAGCGGAGCTTGCTTGGGTCTTTCACCAGATTTTGTTCTCTGGATATACACAGCGGTGTTTCATCCGATTCAACAGTATATAAGATGCCCTTCAGCATAGGTGGAACAATGACATCTCCTAGGGAAGCATCACAAGTGCTGACCGATAATTGTCGATCCCTGTTTCTGGTCCCAGAATTGTAGGTCATATGCTGATGTAATGTATGGTGGACTAGGCTATGCCGGTAACTCAGTTTGAAAATAATGATAGCATATGTGTACAGCTGTAGTGGAGGAATTCCTGATAATAAATTGGGTGTATGTTATGGGCTTCATAGCAAAGGAAATGGAAGTTGACTCGTAGGCAACCGTAGGAGGAAAGGTTACTCCGCAATGTTGTTATTGTAGCAGTAGAATGTTATTGTCTGTCATTATCGTGTTGTAAAGGGTGATTTTTTAAGAGCTTGATAACTTTTTTTTAAAAAAAACGCATAAAATTTGCAAAATCTCATCGGTTCTTTATTTGAAACGTTAGATTGGTCCATGACATTTACTTTTTGAAGATAATTTCATTTAAATGTTGACCGCGGCTGCGTCTTAGGTGGTCCATCCGCTTAGTCCAATTTTGGCATTTCCACGTTTTTGAGTAACAGAGACCCAATTGGTGCGAACGGCGACGAATCGAAAATTGGTGGTCATCATTAACACTGGCCGATACAGCTGCGATATTTTCTTCAGTTCGCACTCTACGTAAGCGTGTTGGTGGTTTAATGTCCAACAATGTAAATTTGGTGCGAAATTTAGTCACAATAGCCCGAATAGCCGCTTCAGTGGGTCGATTAAACTGACCATAAAATGGAAGCGCGCAATGAACTTTCTTAACAGAGCACGCATTTTGATAATAAAATTCAATAATTTGCAAGCGTTGTTCGTTTGTAAGACGATTCATGATGAAATGTCAAAGCATACTGAGCATCTTTCTCTTTGACACCATGTCTGAAATCCCACGTGATCTGTCAAATACTAATGCATGAAAATCCTAACCTCAAAAAAATCACTCTTTATTTGCGGATCTGTGATGTTGGTATCCGGTTGCAGGAACGTGGCATGTGTCGAACATGTGTTCGACATCAAGTCATAAATTCGAGCCCTGTAGGAATTGTGGCGACTGCACCATCCGGATCCGGCATTGAGTCAAGCCGTGGCAATTTTTTCCTCTTCTGATGCCACTGACGGAGAGTAGACTACTAATGCGTAATTCATCCTGTACGATATTACGGCTGCTTCGATAACATCTTAATGTTGTTGTTGTTGTAGCAGCTTTTAGAGGGAGCTGAGGTGATAATCCTTAAGTCTGAATTGTACTAGACTTCGTTCCGGCATGTATCCGATTATCGCGGGAACCTTTGTTCATCATCGTTTCTCATGTTGTCCGGCTTTTATTTGCATCTTCTTCAAGGTTGATGTTAATGTTAAGGGAATGGGATGTTAATCGAGTTGTATCCCTATCCTCCACTAGGGGCGTTGCATTTTTCATGTTAACAGCCATGTTATGTATCACTAATGGCTATTAGTTTCTTCCCTGGACCTTGAAGCAATCGAAATGACTATTTTTATGTGGAAGTGTGTTCGGATGAGACAATTGGTTGCATAAACTCTTATTTTATGATGAAAAGTGAAAATTTGTTGATGTTGAATTTTACCAGTGCGCCGGCCGGGAATCGAACCCAGCACCTTCAGATTGCAAGACGCGCACATTTCCACTGAGCTATGAAGGCCACATAACATCATAAAGGCATAAGGCATAACATCTTCATGAATTTCATTGCCGATCTAGAGATTCTCATTTATATCATTGGACCTCTGGCTCGAGATCATGGATATCATTCCTTATCTGCCTGGTAGCGGGTGCCTACACATTAGGTGGTGATTTGTTTGGCTACCAACAGGTTCTGCTGCGACAGCATAAAATTGTGTCGTCGCACTGACAGGAGCTTCGTCTCCTTATGCAGGTGGTCCTCGGAGTACACGAGTAGACACCCCGTAGCTGTCGTCAGGGCGTTTTGGCGGATCTGAAAGTTTCTCCACTGCGTCTCGTTCACATTCGGCTAAGAGATCAATAAGGTTTCTATATGCTACATATTGGTCCATAATGAGATCATGACAACCTTTGGCACCAACCTCTAGTCGGATCGCCAGGCTGACAACAGATATATGAGCTTTGGGTCCCTAAGGGTCAAGATTAGCCAAGACGGCTGCGCATCTCTTCAGCAGATGACCAGGCAGTTCGATATTCATCTTACACTGCAAGGAATTTCAAGTTAAATTGCATCGTTGGCTACCAAATATCTGTAGTATTTACGAGGCCGATTATTGAAGAAGTTGCAATGGTGTGATGATATCTGGCTCCAAAATCTACTAGAATAGCCAAACAGACAACAGATCCATTCACTTTGTGTCTTTAAATTCAAAATTAACCTAAGACTGCTGCACATCTCTTCAGCAGATGCCATGATGGTTCGTCATTAATTTTTTTGGTGTCTGAGCATTAGAACATCGCCGAGAACTATGAAGCTGAGGAGTTTGACAAGCTTGATTGGGATCGACCTCACAAGGTCCACCGGAACTTAATTGCATTCCTGTTACATCCATGTCGACATGGGAGCTAGAGCTCAGGTAGTTGGTCAAAGTATGATCGCAACATTTCGAGCTATGCTCTTTCAATTGGAATATTTCATCATCATTGACGGCCAGAGCCTTAATGAGAGCATCGAAGACATTCAGGCTTTAGCAAGATGTCGTTTAGTGCCCCTGGGCCCAGCTAAAAATACCGATACGATAAAGTTTCCAATGTGGGAAGTTAAAATTGGTAGTATCGACCCTTTCTGTTCTAAGTGAGTCGGTGGCTACTACTCTGACTGTCATCACGAACTACTATAATGGCTTCAGTGTCTTCGTAGACATAGGTTTTTTTTCACTGAACCAACACTCAGGGGATGTCCCCTATAAATGCAGTGCATTGCGATGGTGGAAGGAAGATCAGGTATTGGAAGTAGGAAAGAGGTAGTAGTGTCTGTTGACATCTGCTTTTGAATCTCTGAATGCCGTAATTAAAGGGAAAGGTATTTGCCGGAAGTCGATTCCACATACGGATAGTACGGGCGAAGAACGAATTTATTCTGTAATGTGTACAACAAATGGGTGCGCATTCCTGGAGAGTCACGTATCTTTACCGAACGTTCTCACGGGCGGTATAAGATCACGAATCTCCGAAGAACAATCTCCATGAAAGTATCGATAGAACAATGACACACAACCAACATTAGGCCCCCCATTCACGTACAGTTTTAACTGTCAGTTTGAACTGTTCAGCTAAAACTGTCAGTTGAAACTGTATGTGTGTGGTATATAACTGACAGTTGTACTCAACTGTTCAGTTTAACTGAGAAATATAAAAATTTTATATTTTTAACTGACAGTTTTAACTGAAGTGAACGCTGTACTGTTCTCAGTTCAATTTGTGTCGAGCGAGAGTGCGTATCATCATGTCGCGTAAACAGAACCAAGTAATAGTTGATTTTATTGGAATATATAGATCTGAACCTTGCCTATGGCAAGTTAAGTCTAGCAAGTATCACGATCGCGCCAAAAAAGATGCTGCCTACAACACGCTGGCGAAGAAGTTACAAGAACTAGAGCCTGACGCGGAAAAGAAATCTGTTTTGGCAAAAATAAACAGCTTAAGATCCGCTTTTCGCAAAGAAAAAAAAAGAAACTTGAGTCATCAAAGAAGTCTGGAGCATCTGCAGACAGCATTTACAAGCCGTTACTTTGGTACCGAGAGCTGCCAAACCGTCCTGCTCGTTCGAATCCATGTTAAAAACTGAAGTACTGAACTGGACGTGTGTGTACATCTCAGTTCACAGTTTAAGACCGGCAACTCACGTACAGTTATAACTGACAGTTTTAGCTGACAGTTAAAACTGTACGTGAATGGGGGGCCTTACGATGATGTTCAAGGGAGACAATAGAATTGGATATCCTAGCGTCGCCTATCAACACCATCGCCCTCCTCTGGACACGGTCAAGTAGCTCCAGTGGTGAAGCTGGAGCACCCGACCTATATGGGAGTTGTATTCCATCTTGGGTCTGATGTAGGTAGTGTAGATATTGAGCAGGTCAGAGGGTGTGAAATATTTCTTAGATCTTTTTAAAAAGCCTAAACATTTGAAGGCATCTTTCGACGCATCAAATACATGTTTTGTCCAACGAACATCACGTTGTATTTTCATGCCGATAACATCGTGAGCATCTGATTGCTCAATATCTACACCGTTCATTAAAATCGACGACACCGTTGGCTTCAGTGAATCACTTGTGAGACAACAAAGAGCACTGGGTCTTACGTGCTTTTAAAATCTACTCTATTCTCTCGACCCCATTCAGAAATGGCCAGCAAATCCTGGCTAAGTGACTCATCCATCAATCGCCTTTTATCCTCAATTTCTTGACGACTTGGTCTATGATCGAATGAGTATGAATGACAGAGGTTGCTGTCATCCGTGAATGAGTATATTGGATTCAAAGTCCGACCCAAGAGGTCGTCGATGAAAATAAGAAAAAGGCGAGGGGAAAGGACAGAGTCCTGTGGTACTGGTAGGTTAGGTTGAAAAGGAGGAGTCACTCATACCCAGATGCATGACTTTATTTTAATTGGAAAGGTTGAACTTTGTCTTTTAATAAATGAAGTCTACATCATTCTCATGACTACCACGACTGGCTTGGCAGTACCTCATCCGATCAACGCAATTTTTCAGTACAGCCCAAAATCCACAGCAAACAGTAACTCGTTGTGGATGCATTGGCTTCTCAATAGTCACGTGTGGGTTCTCTGATCCCCATATGCGACAATTTTGCTTATTGACATAGAATTTTAACCGGGAATTTTGGATGTTTGCAACATTGGCAGCTTCAAATCGGCCTGTTGAACGGTCTAAATAAAAACCGAAGGGGGCAAGTATGGTGTACAAGTGTCCCTATTTAAGGAATTCTGTATCGACAATTAACTTTCTTTAATATTGACCATGTTGAGCCTCTAAGGTGCTCAAGGTTAGGTAATATCGACCCCGAGAGATGTCGGGCTTTCAGCCTCGAAATGGAGGTACAATGACAAAGGAAAAGTTCCACCGCTTTGGTGTCCTCCCCGTACGCCCTGTCCGAGTCCGATCGCCCCATGCGGCGTTAATGCGCCCTTGGGGGTAAGTGTCCTGTGAGAAGTCTCAACGTGCTGGTTTCACCCTCATTGTACTCGCCCCATAAGACTGGTCGTACCGTCAGCTTATCCCATGGGCTGAAGTTGTCCATTTTCCCAGTTCAATTCTCGTCGACTGAAAAAGTTTGCCGACCACTATGTTCACCGATTTGTGGACTGATCTTCCTTTAGCCAATTTATCAGTCCTCTAGTTACCTTCAATCCTTCCTGGCACCCATGTGATCTCTAGTTGCCCTTTGGTCATCGTGGATGTAGTGATCGCGTTGATCGCAGTTTGGCTATCCGTGCAGATTATGACGTTCTCAACTCTGCCTTGTCCATTTCATGCGTCCCGTTATCGCGTGAACCTCTGCCTGAAACACAGTGTTATGGTCCGGGAGTCGGACCAGATATCTCCAAAGAGAAGTACTCAGGCAGCAATGAAATCAATCATGTCACACACTGTCAAATCCAGGCTTGTGCTGAGTTGTAAACGCTCACTAGATAACCTCAACGACCATGTCGTCCGTCTCTGCTGGGTTCCCGGACATAGCAATGTCAAAGGAAACGAAATAGCAGATGAATTGGCTAGACATGGTTCGTCCTTGGAAATCGACAACTGACAAAACCACCGATTGGCACGTTCTATAGACTGACTGTTTCAAGGAAATGGTCACAGATGAATGAAGCATGGAATAGTTTCTCAACCTGTAGGATCGCCAGGGCCACATAGGGGCAAAACCAGAACTCTATTGGAGCTAAACAAGGCGGAAATTCGAACATTCATAGGTATCTACACAGGGCATTACTGCACTAGGAGTAGGATCTCAAGATGGCAGTTGGACATTGATGATCACTGTCGATTATGTGAGGATGAGGACGAGATAGAATCTATTGAACACATAATCTGCAGCGCAGAAATAAATACCTAGGAAGTTATTTCATCAGTAACATAGAGGATATTGCAACCCGCACCCTTTTGGGATTCTCAAAAGGTCTAAATCGGATCAGGGGTGGCTGCTTAGGAGCAAGGACGTAACCGCATAGACAGCTAATTGAAGGCTAACAAAGAAAGAGAACTATAAAGGCATACCACCAACGGTATACCGGATGACTCTCGACAAATTTTCTTACCTAGTCGTCAACCATCCCCACCCACCCCACCCCCATTACTCTCTTATCCCCATATCCCCTTACTTCCCTCACTTCTCATCTATCACCAAACACCACTCACTCCTTCCCAAATCCCATCACTCCCTATCCCTCATCTATAACCTTTTACAAAAAGATTTGCACAATGGATCCAACAGGGTCTCCGAGTGTTCAGAATGTAGAAACATTCTGGTCCTTAAAACCAAACCAAACCAGTACTCTATGCTTGTTTTTCCATCCATTTTAAATCCATCTGTGTAGCAGTGTCTCCAGAGTGAACTATCCATCCAAGAATCTCCCATGCTAAAGCTACACATTCGTTGAACTTTTTAGAGTATTTTTTTGTTGTGCTTAACTTCCATCGAGGTCCCCACCAAACTACAGTAGCATAAGCCAGAATAGATCTGATTAGGCTTGTGTAAAGTCATTGTTTCATCTTTGGACTGAGACCTATGGTCCTACTGCATATCCCCCAGCATCTGTTGACCTTCTCTAACTTATAGTTGATGTGGTCCTTTCATCTTAGTTTTCGATCCAGGACAACTCCCACATATTTAACTTTCTCGATAATTTTAATCGTCTACTCTAGAAATATTGGATCGTTGTTATGGCCGACCTTTCCATTCCTTGTGAATAAACATCTGTTTATTCGGGTTTTCTGGGTTTACTTTAAGACCTATTGGTCGAACCCAGTTATATGATATGTTAAATGCCTCACTGGTTCGGATTCTTTCCCTTGATGAGTATCTCCACATCGCCTACAGAATGCGTTGCAGACTGGTTTGTCTCCTTCTTCAGTAGATCATTTATGGTACCCACAACAGTGGTGATAAAGGTCTCCTGGTGGTATATCTCGCAATATCGTAATGGTTATGTTGTTCGACCCTCATTGAAGAATTAGAATGTGTTGCCAACTGCAATTTCTAGAACTTTGCCTCAGAGAGTAAATCAAAATTCCGAACGGTTTGCAAGATATGAGCCTGAGAATATGATCACTTTTTTCCAAAAATTACACCGATGCCTCAAATCTCTGGGGGCCCATAAAAAAAAGTGCATGACTTTGGGGGAAAAAAAAACACGGGTCTTTTTTTTTTGGTCTTTTATCATGTAGCGGTGTCCGTATATGGTTATTTTGAAATGACTTCAAAAATTTTGCACAGTGTAATCGTTAATTTTGAGTGAGAAATTGTGTATATAATTATAATTTTGAACGGAAATGAATGGAAAAATGTGGAAGGAAGAATGAAAGAACGGGGGCCTAAGAATGAACATTAGAAACGTCGGAGTAGCCATCCCTCCCCTAATTTGGGAGAGGGGGAATCTGTCGATATTTCTCTTTTAAAAATAAAATAAACAAGTAAAAACGGCGATAAGTTCGGCCGGGCGAAACTTTATATACCCTCGGTTGTCGGTTTTCGTAGAAGTGCAGTAATATTACAGGAAAATATATTTTTTTTAATATAGCCAAACCAAAACAAATACAAATACTGAAAAAAATAATTTTATAAGTAAATGTAATATTTTAATTATTTCAAACCATTATTTATTTCAAATCAAAAAAAAATATTCTTATATTTATATTTTCAATTTTTGCTGTAAAAGAAAAATTACCAATTTGGAAAA
The DNA here is from genome assembly GCA_947397865.1 of Polietes domitor. NCBI lineage: Eukaryota > Metazoa > Arthropoda > Insecta > Diptera > Muscidae > Polietes > Polietes domitor. Next base: position 86,019,754 of record OX377620.1, read on the forward strand.
AAACTTTTTATTTTGCGAGTCTATGCAGTCAGAGGAATGTATACACCGAATTCCATGATTCCAGCTGCGCCCATTTGGTTGGTACCATTTTTACCCCCTTGACGTTTCTAAGCAATTCGAATTTCATCATTCTAGCTGTAGTCGTTAAGTTGGTACTAGTTTTATCCCTCTGTACCATTGTATCCCTTGAAAGTACGAATTTCAAAAAATTCGTTTATTTTCCGTGTCTACGCAGTCAGAGGAATGTATACTCCGAATTGCATGACTCTAGCTACGGTCATTTGGTTGGTACTATTTGTATCCATTTTTTACATTTTAACTCCAAAAAGTACGAATTTCGAAAAGTCAGTTTTTTTCCGTGTCTACACAGTCAGAGGAATGCATACTCCGAATTTCATGACTCTAGCTGCGGTCACTTGACTGGTACTGTTTTTATCCCTTTTTTCATTTTAACCCCAAAAAGTACGAATTTTCAAAAATCCGTGTATTTTGCTTGTCTATGCAATCAGAGGAATGTATACAGCGAATTTCATTATTCTTGGTACTGCCGTTTGGTTGGTACCATTTTTATCCCTCCGTACCCATTGTATCCCTTGAAAGTACGAATTTGGAAAAAAACCTTTTATTTTTCATGTCTAAGTAGTCAAAGGAATGTATACTCCGAATTTCATGAGTCTAGCTGCGGTCATTTGATTGGTACTGTTTTTATCCCTTTTTTCATTTTAACCCCAAAAAGTACGAATTTTCAAAAATCCGTGTATTTTGCTTGTCTATGCAATCAGAGGAATGTATACACCGAATTTCATTATTCTTGGTACAGCCGTTTGGTTGGTACCATTTTATCCCTCCGTACCCATTGTATCCCTTGAAAGTACGAATTTGGAAAAAAACCTTTTATTTTTCATGTCTAAGTAGTCAAAGGAATGTATACTCCGAATTTCATGACTCTAGCTGCGGTCATTTGGTTGGTACTATTTTTATCCCCTTTTTACATTTTAACCCCAAAAAGTACGATTTTCGAAAAATCAGTTTATTTTCCGTGTCTACACAGTCAGAGGAATGTATACTCCGAAATTCATGACTCTAGCTGCGGTCACTTGACTGGTACTGTTTTTATCCCTTTTTTCATTTTAACCCCAAAAAGTACGAATTTTCAAAAATCCGTGTATTTTGCTTGTCTATGCAATCAGAGGAATGTATACACCGAATTTCATTATTCTAGGTACAGCCGTTTGGTTGGTACCATTTTTATCCCTCCGTACCCATTGTATCCCTTGAAAGTACGAATTTGGAAAAAAAACTTTTATTTTTCATGTCTACGTAGTCAAAGGAATGTATACTGCGAATTTCATGACTCTAGCTGCGGTCATTTGGTTGGTACTATTTTTATCCCCTTTTTCTATTTTGACCCCAAAAAATACAAATTTCGAAAAATCAATTTATTTTAAGTGTCTACACAGTCAGAGGAATGTATACTCCGAATTTCATGACTCTAGCTGCGGTCATTTGATTGGTACTATTTGTATCCCCTTTTTTCATTTTAACCCCAAAAAGTAAGAATTTTGAAAAATCCGTGTGTTTTACTTGTCTATGCAATCAGAGGAATGTATACACCGAATTTCATTATTCTAGGTACAGCCGTTCGGTTGGTACCATTTTATCCCTCTATTCCCATTTTACCCCTTAAAAGTACGAATTTGGAAAAATACTTTTATATTATGTATATATTCAATTAGAGGAATGTACACACCGAATTTCGTGTTTCTAGCTGTTGTGGTTTAATATGTACCATTTTTATCCCTTTTTTGCCCCATTTCAACCCCTACAAATAAGAATCTCTTTATGGTGCACGTTTTTGCTATAAGAGGAATGCGCATACCAAATATCAAGCAAATATAAACAGACATATACAAAAAACATGCTTAAATACGCTAAAATATTAGGGATTATTATGGGTATGTGAGGGAAAAATTTTTCCCTTTGGGCCGATTTCAGCCCCGTTCCAATCCCAACCGATCTACGATATAAGACGCATTTATGGAAAATTTGAACGTTCTAGCTACTTTCGTTTATATGCTAGCGTGCTTTCAACAGACGGACGGACGGACGGACGAACATTGTCAGAATTTTATGACGATCAAGAATATATATACTTTATAGGGTCTCAGGTCGATATTTCAAGGTGTTACAAACGGAATGACAAAGTTAGTATACCCCCATCCTGGAGGTGGAGGGTATAAAAACTAGAAAATGTACGACCCGATTATCCCTTCACCCCTCCACTTTCATTTCATTGTGATGTAATGCACTTTTTCTCCATTAGAAATGGGTTAGCGACTCAATTTCATTTAGAACCTAATTCATTGCACTCGCACGCCTATTAACTCTACATTGCATTTCCTCCGTAGGTGTTCTCATATCCGTTGGAATCTTTTCACACAAACTCAAACTTGATGATGCCCTCATCGGTGTTCTGTCGAGTACATCGAAGATATTGTCGGGATTTGTGTATGCCTTTGCCACTGTGCCGTGGCACATGTATGTGGGCGCCATTGTGGAGATATTCAATGGCACCTCGTTCATCGCCATGCGTTCGATGGCCACAAAGCTGGTGTCCAAAGATGAGTTGGGCAAAGTTAATTCGCTGTTTGGTGTAGCTGAGGCCCTAATGCCGGTAGTGTATGCGCCCATGTACAGTACGCTGTATGCGGCCACCATTAAGGTCTTTCCGGGAGCCTTCTATATACTGGGTGGTGCAATCACCATATTGGCTGTGATAATATTTTTGTAAGTTCATGAATTGTAATTGTAATTTGTTTGTTTTATAATTTGTTTCAAATACCTTTACCTTTATTTTGTTGCAGATGGATGTACAATTTCCAACGTCAACAATTGCGCAAAGAAAAATCACCTGTCAATGATGCTGAAGCTTCGAAGGGCGCCAAAGATCCGAATGGCAACATCAGCACCATAGATGCCATTGCCTTGGCCTCCGAGGCCAAGGGACAGTTGAATGGCATCGTTAGCAACGTTCTGCACGAGCACATCTGCGATCACAGCTGTCGAGTGGCGGGCAATATCACTTGCTTTCAGGGCAACGCACCCATGAATGGGTTCGACAACAAGGCCTACATGCCCGATTTGGTGGAGGGCGCCGATACGAAATCTGAACACAATACGCATTTATAAAACAAATACATACATACGTACGTACATAGAGAGGAGAACATTTAAATGTTAATTTTGAATTTGGATGTTGCTGATGCTCCGTGACAGACAACAAAAGCAAACATAAACGTGATAAAAGTATTGAATTGGGGCAATGTTTGATGGACGATTACAAATGTGATGGAGAATCGTATGTTTTAAGTATCAGAGATCGTTATCGCAATACACACTTAGTTCTAACCGAAAACATTTTATGCTTCTCGAATTAAATTTAAGAAACAATTCTTCATTTTGTTTATTAATCAATTATGTGATCAACAATTTAATCTACATTTTCATTCATAGTAGTAGTGTGTGTTTTTATTGCAAAATTTAATATTTTTTAAAATTTTACATAATTTTAGATGATCGTTAATCGTCGTGCCCCAATTGTTTTTTTTTTTCTGTTTCATTATCGTGTGTAAACATTTATGTTTTTATTTAGTTAAGTATTAATAAAACACCGTATGTTATATATATAGGTAAAATAAATTTTAAATATGTAAATCAAGCGATTTTTTAATTATGATTTGTAGTGTGTCGACGAAGAACAAATTCTGTGTGTAAGTAAACAAGGACTACCCTAAAATCAAAAAAAAGGGTGGGCCATTTAGGCCCATTTAAATTAGAATCGGCTATAAAAAAGTACCGATTATTTTTTCAAATTTTCACCCAAAGCTCAATTAAAATGTGTGAGAAATTCAAAATCTGAAAAAAGTGAAAATCTGTAATATAAAAAATTTTAAATTTTTTCTTCGCATTATGAACAAATACGTAAAAATATGTTAAAAAACATAAAAACAAAAAAAAAATAAAATTTTTATTTTCTTTAAAATCGAAAAAATACGAAGAGTAGTCAACTTTAGGCCGTTTTCTAAAATATATCCGATTGTCCGATTTTTAATGGTAAGATCTCAAAATAATCCCGAGACCCAAGTCTAATTTTGTTAATTTTTACAGAACTCAAAAGTGTCTACTAGCACAAAAGTTTTTGTATTTTAGGCGATGGATTTTGATTCTGAAACACTGTGCGCCGCCGCGAATTCTTGGTTTTGGAATGGATATATGGCCGTTGGCTGTCTTTGCTGTTTGGCTGTTTCATGTTTTTTGATGTTTCTATTTTAGGTTCTCGCACGGCCTTTTGCTAGTGTTGTTCCTAAGCGTCACACACAGCTCTCTAAACTCATCACCAATTCTAACGCCATCATCTGAACTGAACCGAAATCAGCAGCCAAGCACTGTTTGTTTGTGCAGACAATGTACTACATTGTATATTAAAGTGGGTCGCTCAGGTATTAAAGCAAAGAAATTGTGTTTGTCATCGTATTATCATAAAATAAACTCCTTTGCAAATCTTCGAATGACTTGGAGAAATTATTTGCTTTGGCTAAAATCCGAAAAATCTGCAAGAATAAGCCAAACAAACATTTGTCAATCAATAAGAAACAAGCAAGATCTCAATTCAATTAATTTTTATTATAATAAATTCAAATAACATTTTAATTACTTCACCTAATTCAATTAACATCATTCTCAATCAATCATCTTTGTCAATTAATTATATTCATCAATTCAATAAATTGTTTTATAAATTCAATGCATATTTTAATTAATTCAATTAATTTATTATTATTATAAACTCAATTAATATTTTAATTACTTCGCCTAATTCAATTAATATCATTCTCAATCAATCAACTTTCTCAATTACTATATTCGTCAATTCAATTACTATTTTAATAAATTCAATTTATATTTTTAATTATTCCATTAATTTTATTGGAAAGGTTGATCTTTGTCATTTAAGAGTGGAACTCAATATCATTCATATGGCGACCACGACTGGCTTGGCAGTACCTCATCTGATCAACCCAATTTTTCAGTACAGCCCAAAATCCACAGCAACCAGTAACTCGTTGTGGATGCATTGGCTTCTCAATAGTCACGTATGGGTTCTCTGATCCCCATATGCGACAATTTTGCTTATTGACATAGCCACCGAGATGAAAATGAACTTAATGATGGCTGAACTGAATTTCTCTAAAAATATTCGACGTAAATTTCTTACCGTTTGCGTTAAAGACTAAGAAGTAAGTTTTTAATATTTCCCAATTTTGTTCGAGCGTATAGGCGTCCAATTTTGCAAATGTCAAACATAAACCCGAAAATAAAAATGAATGTTATTCTACTTTTCAAAGTGAAAGTAATCGGTAGTTCAAATTTAAAAATTACCCACCCTATATAAAAATAGAAAAAAAATGTTTTTTTTTTTTTTTTGTACAAAATTTAGTAAAAAATCAAGATTTCCTAAATTAATTAAAGGAAATAGGATAAATGTTGGCTGGAAAGTAAAAATTCTGAAATTTAAAATATTTAAAGTTGAAGTGCACATTTAAAAAATATTTTAAAATTAAATTTAAATTCCAATTTAAGAAAAACAAAGCTTGAAAATAGTCCGTCTGCTTACTGACCGTGTTTTGATTTTATTCTTTAAAATTTAAACTTTCTAAGAAGAAACTTAACTCCAGCAAACTAGACGTCATATGTAAATATGAGAAATAAATCCATAGCATAATTGAATTTCGATTACATAGAATAAATAAACATTACTTATGATATATTACATATATGAACTTCTATGAAGACTTTTATTGTTAAAAATTTATAATGATTTCAAATCACAAAAAATTAAGTAAATTTGGTAGAAGGTTTCAGTCGTTCATGTTGAAATTAAAGAAAAATATAAAGTATATGTTTACAACATATTCCTTAAGCCTTTATACTTTAAGTAGTAAAGTAATTTAAGAAAAGCATATAGTTTGAAAATAGCCCGTCTGCTTACAGACTTACTGACAGTGTTATGATTTTTTTAGGTCCGCTTTTGAAGCACCTGGGAATTCGATCAAGTTATGTGTAATATTTCTTTAAAATTTAAACATTCTAAGAAGAAACTTGCAAACAACTATTTGAAAAAAAAATCTAATGATAGATTAGTGAAATACGATTTTGGCGAAGACAGTTGTATAAAAAGTTTTCTCGAAAATCTTGATATTAAAATGTAAACGATTTCCATATATTCACGAACTATTGTAGTGTGATACGTTCTTTCATTTTTATAATTATACAATCATGATATTTAAAATTTTTTCAACTTTTAAATTCCACAGCTTTTTACCACCAAAAGTACAAACTTTTGTGGTGTTTTCTATAGAATTAAATTTCGATTTCGAAGCATCGATAGTCGATTCCAGTATAAAGTCGGACACGTGTAATCGATTCCAAAAGAATCGATTTATGAACCCCCAAAGTCGTTTCTCGGTTAGAATCGGAATCGATTTACCAGTCACTAACATGGAATGGCTCATATAGATAATACCAACATATTTTTTGGCATATTTTTGCTGATTAAAGGGAGAATATTTGTGATAGAATTGTTTCAGAAACCCAGATAGAGAAAGTTGTAATAAATGAAATTGCAACCGCGAATTTTGGACTTTTGTAACAATGGCAGCGTCTTTCGCGACTGACTACTTTTATATATTACAGACGACATCGGTTCTTAATATACAAAAAACAGTTGGATCCGTTGTAAAGTAAAAAAAACAAAAAACAAATTTTGAAAATTATCCAATTTGTATTTTTTGTTCACCATGCTCTACCGAAATACCCGCATTATTTGCTGAAAATGACCGATATTCCTAAAAACATGGACGGATTTTAACCCTAGTAATTTTGTTGTAAAGGGTGATTTTTTAAGAGCTTGATAACTTTTTTTTTTAAAAAAAACGCATAAAATTTGCAAAATCTCATCGGTTCTTTATTTGAAACGTTAGATTGGTCCATGACATTTACTTTTTGAAGATAATTTCATTTAAATGTTGACCGCGGCTGCGTCTTAGGTGGTCCATTCGGAAAGTCCAATTTTGGGCAACTTTTTCGAGCATTTCGGCCGGAATAGCCCGAATTTCTTCGGAAATGTTGTCTTCCAAAGCTGGAATAGTTGCTGGCTTATTTCTGTAGACTTTAGACTTGACGTAGCCCCACAAAAAATAGTCTAAAGGCGTCAAATCGCATGATCTTGGTGGCCAACTTACCGGTCCATTTCTTGAGATGAATTGTTCTCCGAAGTTTTCCCTCAAAATGGCCATAGAATCGCGAGCTGTGTGGCATGTAGCGCCATCTTGTTGAAACCACATGTCAACCAAGTTCAGTTCTTCCATTTTGGGCAAAAAAAAGTTGGATATCATCTCACGGTAGCGCTCACCATTCACAGTTACGTTACGATTCGCATCATCTTTGAAGAAGTACGGTCCAATGATGCCACCAGCCCATAAACCGCACCAAACTGTGACTTTTTCTGGATGCATTGGTAGCTCTTGCAATGCTTCTGGCTGATATTCACTCCAAAATCGACAATTCTGCCTATTTACGTACCCATTGAGCCAAAAATGAGCTTCGTCGCTGAACACAATTTCTTTCTTTCTGAACTTTCTTAACAGAGCACGCATTTTGATAATAAAATTCAATGATTTGCAAGCGTTGCTCGTTAGTAAGTCTATTCATGATGAAATGTCAAAGCATACTGAGCATCTTTCTCTTTGACACCATGTCTGAAATCCCACGTGATCTGTCAAATACTAATGCATGAAAATCCTAACCTCAAAAAAATCACTCTTTATAAGTGGGCATGTAATTTTGAAGAGCTTTTTTCTTTGGTGACCCCCACTGAAATTTGCCGGTTAATTTGTTTCGTAGAACATTTAAGGATTGTCCTTTTTGTAAGGACTTTTCTGATTTTTTCGAAAAAATGTAGGGGTCAAATTGGCCCCTAAAGAGATGAGCAGCTAGTGGGTTTAGAGCTTCCACAAAAACTATGACACTAAGAAATCTTGCAGATATTAAATTACAGCATTTTTTCTCTTAGTATAATTGTCCCTTAGACCAAAAAATTGAAACTATGACCCACTGTAAAAAGAATCTCTGACTAGCTGGACTATAAGTTTATTCTTCAAAAATGATCTACTCAAAATACCCTTTCAAAATTATAATGTCGCTATTCTGTCCCAAAAATGCGGTTGGACAGTATAATTAATGGACACGAATGGAGTGATAATGCCGAAATATTTTGCGACAACCCATTAAATGAACCAAAGATTAATTTTGGTCGGGAACATCCACTGTAAACTTAACACTAGGGCTGTTTTTCTATAAGCCGGGATAACAAGATGCGATAAGAAAAACTTTAATAAAAATTTAATTTTTTGCTCAAAATAAAAAATTATATTTTCACATAGTCCCCAACTACAATACAAATATATGTATCAAAAGAAATTTTCAAAAAAATATTTTGTGTTGACTTTATTGGACTTAGCCTCGATAACCATAATTTTGACTTACACTGGATAATTATCCAGGCTAAGTCAAAAACTTTTAACACAAAAGTATTTTTTTAAAATTTGTTTTCACACACACATTGATATTGATTTGCAATTTTGAAAAAGATTTTTTTATTTTAAGTGAAATTTAACATTTTATTTAGATTTTTGTTATCGCAAACTTAGTTATCCAGTCATAATATTACCATACTATTAACTATTAAAAATATTTTACAAAAATCGAAGATATATTTTTTGTTTAAAACTAAGTAAGAAAAAAATGTTTCGGATAGTCTGGCTTGAGGTCATGAACAAATCAAAAAAACTGATGTTTAGTTTTTTTAAATTGTTTTATTTATTCTTTTCCGATATGTTGATCTTCATCGACGATCATCCTCAGGGATATTCAATATTAACAAACACAATGAACTCTTTCTTGTTGAGAAAGTACTTCGAAACGAAAAAAAATTTTCAATGACGATCGAAATAAAAAAAATATATATTTGTATCTTATACCCCAAAGTAGCTCCACAGCTACAAACTAAAAGAAATTCCAATACTCTACATGGTTTCCGAAATACATCGCAATAAAAAAACCTCTAATATGATTAACTTTTAAATTAGCTATGAACTTTAAATGCATTCACAGCAATATTTAGACGCGATGTCGCCAAAATCAATCAGAATGTTAGAATTGCAATGTCATTTGTAGATTTGGGTGCAAATTTGGGAGTTTTTTCCGTTTCAACGCCACATGCCATACAGCACAGACAATCTCCTTATTTGGACCATTTCGGTTTTTTGCTCAAAATGGGACTTGAAAAAAATTAATGGAAATTTTAAATTTACTACCTCGTAACATAGTTGATAGCCTTTGCAAACTATGCGATATCGATCAAGGTAGATTTACAAATGTCAAATACGTAGTGGATCTGATATTTGTAAATCTACCTTGATCGCATAACTTTCATAATTTTAGAACAATATTTTTTAAACACACTTAGTGCTATCATTGTTGGATGCAAAAAAATCAATATTTTTCAGATTTTTAATTTCGGACATTTTTTGTAAAGAAATTTAAATAATATTCTGACTATTTCTCTTTTTAGGCACGATCGCTTATATCCGTTCCAAGATATCGTTGAAATTGTGAAGCTACCATCAAAACACATTCGGAAAACATCGAGTATGGCGGGTACAAGTCGTAGAAGCGTTAAAAAACACGAAAATAATTTGTGGTCAGTGCGAAATGGAGGTGAAAGAGGAGAAGGAAGACAGCATCGAATGTGACAAGTGCAACAAAATATTTCATGTGTTGTGTACGAAATTGGATAAACGTCAGTACCAACGTTTGCCTGAGCATGAAGCTGAAGAGTATGTCTGTCATATGTGTGATTGTGGTAGTAGCGCTGATAACACAGTTAGAGGAGAACTGCTGCAAATAAGAACAAAACTAAATAAACTTGATCAGCTGACAGAGTTGCAAGATTCAATGAATTTCATGTCGAAGAAGTTTGATGAAATATTGAAGGGGGTTGTGGAAAATAAGAAAAAAATTGAAAATATTGAGAAAGAAAATCGTAAGCTGAAAACTGAAATAAACGGTCTGAAGGATTCCGTAAAAATGCTCAATGATCAGCGAGTAAAGAATGATTGTGTGATAAGTGGTGTTCAAACTTCTGGTGAAGTGAGTGCTACCGAAGCAGTTATTGAAATTTCAAAGAAAGTTGGTGTTGAAATTAAAAAACAAAATATAGAAGAGGCGTACTTTCTAAAGAAAAAAGACCAGGGTAGACCTAATCAAAGTCTTGTTGTGAAGTTCAGTTCCAAAGCTGCAAAAGAAAAACTGATGGCTGCCAAATCCAAATTTAAGGAAGACGATACCACAAAATCTATTTATGTGAATGATTTCCTAAGTAAGGAGACACTGGAGCTGTTCAATTATGCCAGAACATTGAAATCTGTTGGTTACCACGCTGTATATTCAAACGGAAATAAAATTTTTGCAAAAAGACATGAAATTTCTAAGCCCCGTGTAATCAAGAATGAGGAAGATGTTAATAAAATTATTCTGGAAGCTACATCAAACCAAGCACATAACCGAAGGCTGCAAAAGAAAGTTATTGCCGTAGATGATTCTGATGACGAAGATGAGGATGGCGCTAAATCCCAGTTTATGTCTCCATCGTAATCGTGCGTATAGTAATTTCCAATTTTTTGTGTATATAATATAATATATGATTATTTAGAAAATATAAATCTTCAAGCATTAAATATATTGTCTGTAAACATTAGAAGCATTTCGTCCATACATAAGTTCAACAAGTTTAAATCGTTAATTACCGAGTTTGATGTGTTACCAAATGTGATAGCTATTCAGGAGACGTGGTTCCATTCTAATGTGAATCAGATGTTCAGATGTTCCGTCAATGTAATTATGATGCATTAAGATCTCACATGCAAATACGTTTGAATTCTTTGCTGTTAACTGGAAATCCATCTGTGGATGTGTCTGGCTTTATGAGCGAGTTTTCTAATTGTATCAGAGAAGCTACTGTTGTAAGAGAAGAAAATACACTGACAAAAACATTAATTACTCCGTGGGTTAATGAGAATTTACAATCGCTCATTCAATTGAAGAAGGCCTTGTTGGCGAAGCGGAGGAAGAAAGGCACTAGCTCCAGCCTAGAAAAAATATTGAAGCAAATTAGTAAAATCATAAAAAAATCTAATAAGTTATGTATGAATGCATTTTACCAAGATCAACTTGAAGCTCTTAAACACAATCCAAAAAAAAGCTGGAAATTTTTAAATGAACATCTCGGTAGATCATTGAGACCGGAGATAAAAATTAAAGGTAATGATGATGAACTTGTGGATAATAGAGGAAAATGTGATGCCTTTCAAGAATTCTTTTTACATGCCCCATCTCTATTGAAGGAGAGTATTGTACACTTACCTGGAGATTGTGATAATATATTTCGCAACATGATACAATGCCAGCAATTTTTTTCTTTTACAAATATTGCAGATGAAGAAATTTTGAAGCATATTTCAAATCTCCAGTTTAATAAAAGTCCTGGCCATGACGGCATTTCAAGCAAAGCTCTATCAAAATGTAGCGAGTTAATACATTCCAGACTTTCAAGAATGTTTAATGATATTGTAAACACTGGAATATATCCTGAAGTTCTTAAAATATCTAAAATAATTCCCATTCCTAAGGAACCTGGTGCGTGTACCGTTGATAAGTATAGACCAATCGCGTTGTTGCCTATAATGGATAAAATTTTTGAGAAAATTTTACATAGCCAGTTAAATACTTTCCTAGAGCAAACTAAACAGATTTATCGATACCAATTTGGGTTTAGAAAAGGCAGTGGTACACAAGATGCAGTTGTGAATGTGATCAATATGATATGTGATGGTCTGGATACTGGTAACGGTGGAGTAGCGGGAATTTTTTATGATTTTTCAAAAGCATTCGATCTGGTGGATCATGAAATTCTTATGCAGAAACTTCCATTCTACGGCATTACTGGAAATTCACTACAATTAATGGAAAATTATCTACAAGGGAGAAAGCAGTTTGTAGAAATTAATGATTGCACAAGCAATGTAGGACTTGTGAAACATGGCGTGCCGCAGGGTAGTGTATTAGGCTCGTTGCTGTTTACAATATATGTCAATGACATTGCTAACCTCAAATTGCACGGCAAATTAATAATGTATGCCGATGATATAAGTCTATTTTATCCGTACAACCACGACGTAATATTGAAGTGTCAAATTGAACATGATGCTGCTGTTATTCTGGAATATGCAAGAATCAATAAACTGGTGTTGAATGCCGAAAAGACGAAGCTGATTAGATTTCGACCACATTCTACTGGAGGCGGCAATATGTTTAATGTTTTAATTGGTGGAAAAGACGTCTATGAGTGTAATTCGTTGAAATATTTGGGTATCCATTTTCAGGCCAACTTATCATGGAATACACATATTCAATATATAAAACGGAAAGTTGCTCCAGCGATTGGAATTTTGTATAAATTCAAGTACAAATTTGATGAAAAAACAAAACTATTAATTTACAATAGCCTTATCCACAGCCATTTGAATTATCTGCCCATAGTTTATGGTTACAAAAAGTGTTCAGAATTTCGAAGTCTTCAAAGGTCCCAAAACAGAGCTCTCAAAATTGTCTACAATCTCCCGTTGACGCATCCATCACATTCGCTATATAGTAACATATGTAAAACGGTCTTACCTTTATATGGTTTACACAAAATACAGTTACTTATGTTCATGTACAAATCTATACATAATATTGGTCATCATACCATAGATTTTTCTAGAAATCAATTGGTTTTTAATACTAGAAACAATTTGAATTTGCGTGTGACAAGGTGTAGGCTGGAAACCACGAAGCAACGCATTGAATACATCGGCTGCACTGAGTACAATCACTTACCTCAAACTCTTAAAAGTATATCGAGAATTTCAGAATTTAAATCTAATTTAAAATCACATCTACTCCAAAGTATAGAAATGCTTCTATTGTAATTTTTCTTTTATATCTATCACAATTGTATACTAAAAATTCAAATTTGATGAATTATTGCTTACTTTTTTAATGAAGTCATAAACATATGCCAACTCGCCCCAATAATGTCCAAGTGGCGCTGGGGCACTCATTAAATTGTAAATTATTATCATTGCAAATAAATGGATTTATAAAAAAAAAATGTAGATTTCAAATCTTCGATTGTGAGTTTAAACATAGATTACATCTTCAACGAAGATCATATATACCTTTGAACATTAAATTAAATGAAAAAGAATAGCATACCTTAAGGCTTTGTATTTCAACACGAATATCATAATTAAAAAACGACTAACATTCATTGAAAATGTAATCCCAAGTTACTGGATAAATATCTACATTAAAATCGCTTACTTGCATCGAAAATATCGCTACATTGACAACACTATGTTAATTCCAATGATTTCTTCTTCAATGAATGGCAGAAGTGATATATCACATTCAGTCACTATCTGTCTCACTCTAATTTACTTGCCAATATCACACTATTTACGGTAATTAGTAGTAGTGTTGGTTTTCGCGTTCGTTCGCTCTTTTTCTTTTGTTTACATTCCGCGATGTTAGTTGCCGTTCGTTGTTAGGAGCCGGTTGATGCAATTTTTGGCAGTCGTGCGTGCGTGGTCTTCGATCGAATAAGTTAAAAAAATTATGAAAAATGTGTTAATAAATTTAAGAAACAATGCATTGAGTGAATAAACAAATGTTCGCGAGTGTTTATTTTGATTGAGTTTCATGAAATGCTTCAGAATTTATGGCGTAAAGAAATGAAATAATAAATGCATTGGCGTTGTGCGTGCGTGTGTTTTGCTGTGTGAAAAATGTTAATGAGTCTAACAGAGTAGCAGCAGTGAGTACTCTCACTGCAACAGTGTCTGGCTCTCCCCAACAAGTAGTTGGGGTTTTGTTGTTTTTCGGGAGTTCATAAATTAGATTATTATCGAAAGTGATGAAAAGTTGTTTCAATTTCCAAAAAATCAGTGTAAGAAGTGTTTGTTTTTGAATGAAGTCAGTCAGTGATGCAGTCAGAAGTACTTAGTGGAATGGAGAGAGTGTTAAAGGGGATGAATGAAAGTGTTAAAGATCAGCTTAATGACTCGAGTGAATATGGAGATGCACATTCGTACACACGTAAGACATACAGTGAGTGTTGCGCAAAACAACAGTGCTTTTAAAATAGCTTATTTAGAATATAGTGATAACATACACACGTACATACTTTAACAGATGACAACAGAACCCGGTGACATCAATAAGAGAACATCATCGGCAAACAAAAATGCTAAAAATAGAAAAATGTAAGTACAGGAAGTTTTTTTACAGGTTCCATTGTCCGATAACGATTACACTACATAGTAAACTCGAGAACGATATTATTTTATATGAATAATATTTTTTAATCGAATTGCATCTTCGTAGAAGGTATCTTTGATATTTCTACTGTAATTTTGGGAGTGAAAGTCCGATTATAAGTTAACCCGAATAGTATTGTAATTTTAAGATGAGACATTTATACATATTACACTATGCAACAAAAATTTTGTCGAAGGGACATTTATAACATCTTCTGATGTATCTTGGCTTTCTAAACTCGAAAACGATATTAGAAGAAAATATCTTTATTTTTACTAAAATTCCAATTTACGACGAAGGTACCTTAAATATAGGGTCCGCCATCTAACATTTTTTTTCAACTACTCAACCGTTGGACTATTATTTGTGGGGTGCCCGAGGCAGCCATTTGAATGAAATTATTTTCCATTATTAACCGGAAGGATTGTACTTTCAAATAAAAAAAGAAATTTGAGAAAATATTCAGTAGTTTTTTTATAGCATTTTCAAAAAAAAAAGTTATTTGGCGGACCCTTTATATGTATTTTCATTTTAGAAATATAAGTCTAATAACACCCGGTTATATGTTAAATTTAAAGTACACATAATGGCTACAAATTAGACTTTAAAATAAAAACAGTGGTTCAGGTACAATCTTCAAAAATTTGGAAAAAATTATTTAAAAAAATCTATCTTAACAAATTTTGGAAAAAAAATTTTCGAAAAAAAAATGACAAAAAACTTAAAAGGAAAAAGTATCTTGTTTCATTTTTATACCCTCCACCTCCAGGATGGGGGTATACTAACTTTGTCATTCCGTTTGTAACACCTTGAAATATCGACCTAAGACCCTATAAAGTATATATATTCTTGATCGTCAAAAAATTCTAAGACGATCTAGCCATGTACGTTCGTCCGTCTGTTGAAAGCACGCTAGCATCTAAACGAAAGGAGCTACGACGTCCAAATTTTCCATAAATGCGTCTTATAGTGGAAAGGGAAAGGGAAAAATTTTTCCCTCACAAGGGCTAAAAATACCCATAATAATCCCTAATATTTTAGCGTATTTTAGCATGTTTTTTTCAATGTGTCTGTTTATATTTGGTATGCGCATTCACCTTATAGCAAAAAAGTGTACCATAAAGTGATTCTTATTTGTAGGGGGTGAAATGGGACAAAAAAGGGATAAAAATGGTACATATTAAACGACAACAGCTAGAAATGCGAAATTCGGTGTGTACATTCCTCTAATTGAGTAGATACATAATATAAAAGTATTTTTTCCAAATTCGTACTTTTAAGGGGTAAAATAGGAATAGAGGGATAAAAATGGTACCAACCAAACGGCTGTACTTAGAATAATGAAATTTGGTGTATATATATATATATATATATTCCTACATACATTCCTCTGATTGCATAGACAAGTAAAATACACGGATTTTTCAAAATTCGTACTTTTTGGGGTTAAAATGAAAAAAAGGAGATAAAAATAGTACCAATCAAATGACCGCAGCTAGAGTCATGGAATTTGGAGTATACATTCCTCTGACTGCGCAGACACGGAAAATAAACTAATTTTTCGAAATTCTTACTTTTTGGGGTTAAAATGGAAAAAGGGGATACAAATAGTACCAACCAAATGACAGCTAAAGGCATGGAATTCGGAGTATACTTTCCTCTGACTGCGTAGACACGGAAAATAAACTGATTTTCAAATGCTACAAAGGTACAGAGGGATAAAAATAGTACAAACTAAACGACTACAGCTAAAGGGTGATTTTTTAAGAGCTTGATAACTTTTTTTTAAAAAAAAACGCATAAAATTTGCAAAATCTCATCGGTTCTTTATTTGAAACGTTAGATTGGTCCATGACATTTACTTTTTGAAGATAATTTCATTTAAATGTTGACCGCGGCTGCGTCTTAGGTGGTCCATTCGGAAAGTCCAATTTTGGGCAACTTTTTCGAGCATTTCGGCCGGAATAGCCCGAATTTCTTCGGAAATGTTGTCTTCCAAAGCTGGAATAGTTGCTGGCTTATTTCTGTAGACTTTAGACTTGACGTAGCCCCACAAAAAATAGTCTAAAGGCGTCAAATCGCATGATCTTGGTGGCCAACTTACCGGTCCATTTCTTGAGATGAATTGTTCTCCGAAGTTTTCCCTCAAAATGGCCATAGAATCGCGAGCTGTGTGGCATGTAGCGCCATCTTGTTGAAACCACATGTCAACCAAGTTCAGTTCTTCCATTTTTGGCAACAAAAAGTTTGTTAGCATCGAACGATAGCGATCGCCATTCACCGTAACGTTGCGTCCAACAGCATCTTTGAAAAAATACGGTCCAATGATTCCACCAGCGTACAAACCACACCAAACAGTGCATTTTTCGGGATGCATGGGCAGTTCTTGAACGGCTTCTGGTTGTTTATTTACGTAGCCATTCAACCAGAAATGAGCCTCATCGCTGAACAAAATTTGTCGATAAAAAAGCGGATTTTCTGCCAACTTTTCTAGGGCCCATTCACTGAAAATTCGACGTTGTGGCAGATCGTTTGGCTTCAGTTCTTGCACGAGCTGTATTTTATACGGTTTTACACCAAGATCTTTGCGTAAAATCTTCCATGTGGTCGAATAACACAAACCCAATTGCTGCGAACGGCGACGAATCGACATTTCACGGTCTTCAGCAACACTCTCAGAAACAGAAGCAATATTCTCTTCTGTACGCACTGTACGCATTCGTGTGGTTGGTTTAATGTCCAATAAAGTAAACTGAGTGCGAAACTTGGTCACAATCGCATTAATTGTTTGCTCACTTGGTCGATTATGTAGACCATAAATCGGACGTAAAGCGCGAAACACATTTCGAACCGAACACTGATTTTGGTAATAAAATTCAATGATTTGCAAGCGTTGCTCGTTAGTAAGTCTATTCATGATGAAATGTCAAAGCATACTGAGCATCTTTCTCTTTGACACCATGTCTGAAATCCCACGTGATCTGTCAAATACTAATGCATGAAAATCCTAACCTCAAAAAAATCACTCTTTAGAATGATGAAATTCTAATTGCGTAGAAATGTCAAGGGGGTAAAAATGTTACCAACCAAATGGGCGCAGCTGGAATCATGGAATTAGGTGTATACATTCCTCTGACTGCGTATACACGCAAAAAAGTTTTTTTCCAACTTCATACCTTTTCTTTTACGTCAAAAATTGGTTGAATCATGAAGTTAGGTTATTTTGCACTATGTACGTCTGATAATGGATTTTCAAAATTTGTACTTTCGGAATTAAAATAGAATGGAAATACAACCAACTGTAGCACCAATATTTATGGTATTTAAGCTTTAATATAAGAATATTTATTTTTTGATTTGAAATAAATAATGGTTTGAAATTATCAAAATATTATATTTATTTATAAAATTATTTTTTCAATATTTGTTTTGGTTTGGCTATATAAAAAAAATTTATATTTTCCTGTAATATCACTGCACTTCTACGAAAACCGACAACCTCTGTGGAATGCAATCCATGGTGGATGGTATATAAAGTTCGGCCCGGCCGAACTTAACGCCGTTTTTGCTTGTTTTTTTGTTCATAGTGTTATCAGTGGTCCACACGAAAAGATTTGTGTGTGATAGTGATTTAGGAACAGTCGCCAAAAATGTATCGGTGTGGGATAACCCACCCTCAAATCAGTTGTGCCGAATGATCATTTCGGCATTATTTGTGGGCAAGATTATGATATCCGAGACCCCATTTTTGGTAAGAAGACCTCAAAATAAGAAATATTTGGACGGCATGTTATCGATAGTTATCTGACGTTAAATTAAAAAAATCGATTTTTTTTGTAAAATGAGTTCAAAATGAAAAAAAAAAAAAAAACAAAAATTATTATATTATATATTTATAAAAAATAGTTTTTTAATTTTTTTTGCTCAAAGGAAAATCTGGTAAACATTTTCGATAACATTCGAGTTATCAAAGCAAAATCAAAATTACATCCTCCATTTTTATTGGCAAACCGCAGCATGGAAGAGGAGTTGACATTTTACTTGGTAAAAGCTACATTTCTTTACAAATCTTGCCACCTTTTCATTTGTTTTGTCAAATAATTAAACGATTCAAATAAAGAAAAGTTGTTTAAAAGTGCATGTAGACGAGGATTCGTCCTTGATTTCGCCAATTTGACTCTTTTTTGTGGTGGAGCGTCATTTTTTCGAAGAACATTTTAGTCCTTATTCTTGATGGAGTGTCTTACTGACACCAGTAACTAATAATAATATTTATTTAAAAAAAAATCGCAGGTATGTTTTTTGGTTTATAGAATAAATAAGAAAATATAAAATACATTCGCATGTCATATGGGCGATATTGCCACACCTCTTCTGGTACCTCACATACAAAGTGGCATAAACTTTGGTTACAATAAAACCCACATCCATACGTGTAGTTTGACATCATTTGATATTTAACCCTAAAATTTACGCTTAAGCCACGCCCCTTCTGGCACCTCCCATACAATTGTCTCTATCCTTGGTAATATTAAATCTTTCATAACTTCTATAATGAATGTACGGAATCCACTATAACATGATGTTTGATCATGTTTTTACAATTGTTTTACAAATATGGAAGCTGGGACCATGTGACAAGAACCTCCTAGTACCTCCTTATAACTTCCGTATATATGTTCTCTGAGAGTGATGGTATATATATGTAAGTCGGTTTAGCCGACTGAAGCTTACCCACTTGTTATTGAACAATTCGTACGATTTTTATACCGCCTAAAATGTTTTATTGGGATCTTTGGAAATTATCGGTATTGTAAGTAT
Source organism: Polietes domitor (assembly GCA_947397865.1). Classification (NCBI taxonomy): domain Eukaryota; kingdom Metazoa; phylum Arthropoda; class Insecta; order Diptera; family Muscidae; genus Polietes; species Polietes domitor. Next base: position 86,039,113 of record OX377620.1, read on the forward strand.
GTAAATGCGTACTCCTCGATCCTCGAGGCTCCAATCACATTAAGCACCAGTTAGTGCAAGCAGTCGTGGCCGAGTGGTTAAGGCGTCTGACTCGAAATCAGATTCCCTCTGGGAGCGTAGGTTCGAATCCTACCGGCTGCGTAATAATGCATTTCTTCCGAAGCTTATCCTTTTTTATCGTCAATGGTTTAGTATAATTGACTAAAATCGTATTATTAAGTACTATATTTTTGCGACATTACTATATTTTTTAGCAATTATATTATTTACCTTCTGATTTCAACATCAATCCATACCTTTAATTCCTTTGGGAATTGTTTTTACGCACGAAATTTACTATTCTCTAGGAAGAGCGTATTAAATAAAAAACTTTTGACTGAACCAATTAAACATGCACCTAACGTGATGCCTCACGCTACAATAATGTTTATAAACATTTTCTCTGTACGGCAACTACTACCTGGTGTTTAATTACACTGTCCAACAAATTTTTGAATGGAACAGAATAGCGACCTTATAGTTCTGAAAAGGGCATGTTGAGTAGATCATTTTTGCGGAATAAACTTATAGTCCAGCTGGTCTGAGTTTCCATTTACAGCGGGTCAAAGTTTTCATTTTTTGGTCGAAGGGAGCATTATTCTAAGCGAAAAAGGTGTTGTGAGGTAATGTCTGAGAGAATTCTAATTGTCAGAGCTATATTGTGGAATTTTATGAGGATTATTTTTGTGGAAGATCGTGACACTCTAGCTCCTCTCTTTATGGGTCAATTTGACCAAGCAAATCAAAAAAATTGTTGGAAAATTTCAGTGGCGGTCACCGAAGACTACGACTTTGGAGTAAATAAAGCTCTTCACGCTTATATTGCAAAATTACACGCCAACTTATAAACAAAAATTATTATTGTTAAAATTGTTCCATGTTTTTTGGAAGATCGATCTTTATCGACAAAACATTTGGGCATTTCGGTAGGGCACGATAAATAAAAAATACAAATTGTATATTTTTGTCTGACACATTTCGAAAAGCAAGTCTAAAGTGTGCGGTGCCTACTATATGATGCCCTCCACTCTATACTCCTTATCAACGTTTTTATTACCAATCCTAGATTTCTTAAAATATCTGCGATTTTATTGAACTTACATCAACTACGGATGTTATCGATAACAAAACAACATTGGAACGAAATAAATCGATTTTTTCATGCTTTAACGCCCGATAACTCGATACGTAAGCGATACGTATCGTGCAACTTTTTCTTATTTTGAGGTCCTCTATCCAAAAATAGTCAGATTTTGGGCCCTTGGATATCTTATTCTGATTGAGGCACCACTGTATGGCGCCGACCTGAAAAATCGGCAACTGTTTATACACTCTACGAGAGTATTATGTCTTGGTGCATTTGTTTGTAACACCCAAAAGGAAGGGAGATAGACCCATTGTTAATTATAGCGATCGACTTAGAATCACTTTTTGAATCGATTTAGCAATGTCCGTCCGTCCGTATGGCGCCGACCTGAAAAATCGGCAACCAAAAAATCATCAATCTCTATCACCACCCTCGCCGTTCTCATTTTTCTAGAATTAAAAACCAACGATTTCATCAGGTCCATATTCTTATAGAGGCGAACTTTCTGTTTATACACTCCACGAGAGTATTATGTCTTTGGGCATTTGTTTGTAACACCCAAAAGGAAGGGAGATAGACCCATTGTTAATTATAGTATATAAAGGGTGTTTTTTATTGGGGTATAGAACTTTAAGTTGGCATCACTTTTTAACTGGCGGCCATTTTGTCAGCTGTCAAGTGATTAATATTTAGTTTGGTTTGCCATTTCATCATGAACAGGTTGACAAAAGAACAACGCTTGCAAATCGTGCAAATTTATTTCGAAAGTAATGGTTCAGTTCGCGAAGTTCACCGCAAGCTCCGTCCATTTTATGGTCGACATAATCGTCCATCAGAGCAATTAATTCGATGAGCGCATAATTTCGCGGAATGGACCTGTCAATTGGCCACCAAGATCGTGTGATTTGACGCCATTGGATTATTTTCTTTGGGGATATGTGAAGTCTTCTCGCCAAGCTCGTCTACGCCAACAAACCAGAAACGTTAGGGGACTTGGAAGCCAACATTCGTGGCGTGGTTGAAAATTGGACCTGTAGAATTGGCTATATTCGAGCCAGCCGCGGCGGCCACATGCCCGAAATCATATTTAAACATTAATGGCATAAAATTATCCTTCCAATAAAGCCAAATTGATGGACATTAAAACGATTTTCTTGTGTTTTGTTTCAATTCGAAGTTCTATACCTCAATAAAAAACACCCTTTAGTAGTATAATTATAAACCACATATTGTATCAGATTGTCTTCAGATTTGGCAAAACATCTTATATTTAAACTAGGAACACATATGGTGAAAATAAGTCAGATCGGTTCAGAAACCACGAATTTTCACCGAATTTCTTCAAAGTGAGCACAACAGGTTATATTTGAACTGTGATTAGGAAACATACAAAAATTCTTCCCGTTTTCACTTTTTTACCGAATTGAATTGTCTTCGGATAGAAAGTGGAGTGTATCATATAGTCGGCCCCGCCCGACTTTAGCCTTTCCTTACTTGTTTTAAATTTTACAAAAATATATTGGCGAAAATGAGATGCAAATATGAATTCAATTTATTTGCTAAAATTCGATATTTTCTATTTTTAGTCATTTGAAAACTAATAAAGGTAAGCTAAATGCCATCAAAATCGGCTGATGCAATCAGAAGTTGTAAACAGCTGAAGGTGATGTTCCCGCATTACTTAAAATTTAGAACTTGGACACCCTGTATCTAGAGAGCCAACTAGAGTTAGGGGTCCGGGAATTCCCGGGAAAAATTTTTGAATTCCCGGGAATACGGGAAATATTAAAAAACATTTTATTAATTATTTTTATTATTAATTTAGTTTTTACTATATAAATGGGGAATTGTAGATATATTTCAAATTCATATAATTATATTACTGCAAACATTATATTACTACAAACAATACATTTACTAATTCGCCATTTTTTGCAAAAACCAGATAAGGAAAACAAACTTTTTCTGAGGATATTTGCAAGATCTTTATTGTGAAACAAAAATATGGCTCTCATAGTGCCAATACTCGTGCAACCTCTCGTGTTATCTGGTTCAACTTTAAATTTCTTGTTTTCCCAGAAGAATCGACAAAATCAGAATGTTCTTAAAGAAGTACATATTTACTTCACATATGAAACCAATAAGAAATGGCCTTAAAAAAGATATAATTAAAATTGTTCACCTGGAAACTTTCAAGAGAAATCTAATATCAATAGAAATATACTCTACGGCATATTTAAATGACCCTTTGTAGAAACTAATGACTGCAATATTACATTTTTTATTTTTTATAAATTTATTTAATTAATATTAACATTTTTAATGTTTCTATTGCTATTCTGTAAAATATTTTCCTGCCTAGACGATTGAATCTTCTAAACTAAAGGCGCCATAAAATTCTCAGCCTTACGAGTTCTTTGTTTCCTTAAACATTTTTTAATTTTGAATCTAGTGTATGTGTAAATCACTTGTGCTTCTAATATATTTTGACAAAAACATTTGTTTTTATTTGTAATTTTAACTCATTAACGTTAATGTTTAATTCATTTATTAAATTTATTTTCAATTATTTTCGTAATAACTATTACAATAATAAAAAATATTTATTGTTAGATTATTATTATTTTGTTTTGTTCTTCTCGATATCTTGTACCATATACAGTGGTGGTCACGAGTTTAGCACACATCACATGTGTTATTTATAATAGCAAATAATTTGTTCAGATAATGAACTCTGCGCAAAATATTTGTTTTTTTAGTGTTGCTTATGGTGTGATCAGTGCCCAATAATTTTTTTCGAATTCTTTCATGTTTTTGCAAGTAATTCGTAATCTGGGCTGGACACAAATTTAGCACATTTGATAAAAGTTGTTATTTTCTATTTATTTTTGCGATTTAATTAATTAATTGGTATGTTTGGGTAATTTTTACTCAAATGGAACTTATTATTTAACAAAAATTATAATTAGACATTGCTAAAGGAAAATAGTGCATTGAGGCGCAGAGTCAGGTTATTATGCAATTGAACGACAGTGGAAGTACCGCTGGGGATATTGCAAACATTATAAATTGATCCAGACAGATTGTGTGCAGTATACTAAGCAATATTGGCACTTATGGGAGCTTCAAAAAAGCAAGCAATAAATCGGATTTTTTGATTTATAGGACCAGCGTAGCAGATCCATTTAAAAGCTCAACTGTGATTCAGAGAGATTTTTCGGCAAAAATTGACATTAGCATTTCCTCAAGAACCATAAGAAGAAGAACCAATGGAAAAAATTTACTTGGTTGCATTGTTCAACATAAGCCAGACGTATCAAAATATGGCTCACAGTGTCAAATTTAATCTGCTCAGGATCATTTAGAAAAATCCAAGACTTTTGGGAAAATATCGCCTGGATTGGCGAATCGAACATTTGTTGGTGCGGATCTAATAGGAAACAATACGAATTGTGTCATCCAAACATGCAGCACAACCCAAAGTACAAATATGAGACGTTAAAGCTTGTTGGCGAAAATCTATTGGTGTATACTGCGTTTTCTGGACACGGCGTTTGTCCGATTCACAAAATCGATGCACTAATGGATCAGTATATTTACAAAAATCTATTTTGTGATACTATGATAACATATTCAGATAAAAACATGTCAATTAAGTGGCGTTTTATACACGACAACCGACCAAAACACACTTAACGCCAGTGAAGAACTGTTTGGGGCTGAACAAAATAGATTTTTAAAAATGGTGCAGCACAGTCACCGGATCTCAATCCTATTGAGAATCTATGGAATGGACTTTAACAACATATTATAGCAATAAAACTCAAAAATTTTCCCGATTTCTTGAATTAAACTCAGAATTCCTGATATGCTACTCCAATGGAGTCTTTTATGTCTCTAGTGGAGAGTATGTCCAGAAGATGTACAGCTATTACTCAAAATAGCGACTATCCAACCAAATATTAAGTTTATAATAAAATGTATTGGTTAGTTCAGTTTTTTTCCGATTTGATTAAAGTTTTTTAAATTTGTGCTAAATTACTGTCCAATCACTTTTCGTATTATTTGTACTTTAAATTGCATAAAACTAAAATGCAGCATAAGAACCGAACAAAAACAACGTTAAATGGTCATCTTATCGTACGTAATATTTTAGAAAAAATACCGGTCAAAAAACGTAAAGTTGAAATATTTGCTTTATAAAGTTACATGTGGTGACTGTGCTAAATTCGTGTCCACCACTGTATATAGAAAAGTAGGAAAACCTTGAAATAGTGTACACGGGCTTGTACGGTGGGCGTTAATGGGTGAAAAAACACACCAGTTATTAAATGTTGGTATTTTAAACCATATTGGACATGCCTAAAATAAATTATTTTTTCCCGGGATTCCCGGTAATGAAACTTTTCATTCCCGTTTTCCCGGGAAAGAAAAAAGTCCGGGAAACCGCAAACCCTAGAGCCAACTGAATTCGGACACTCTATTTTTAGTATGATAAGAGAGAGACCTCAAATACAATAGAATTCTATTGATTTTGTAGACATTCGTTAATGATATAATTGTGCCAAGTTTCGTTCTAATCGGCTACATGAAAGTTCCTTTGACATGTTTTCCTCATATAAATTGAGTTTTTCTTATTTACGTGCGAACACATTCCACGTTTATTGGTTTTTGTAACATTCATGCATGTTCTGCAATAACAGTTTTATTTTGTAACATCCCTCCCCCCGCAACAAAATTTCTTATCAACATTTCGTGTTGTTTGCGTATTTTAAGCCACAACAGTAACCACCAAACAACCTTACAATCCAACTGCTGTTCGTTAACATAGAATATTAAAGAGCAACAGCCTCTGACAACAGCTTTAACAGTGTAACAGTCAATTCTCAAAGCTTGGGGCATGTTAACGCTAGACTGTTAGAACGAGTTTGTCAATCGGCTTGCATAAGCAGTCGTGGCCGAGTGGTTAAGGCGTCTGACTCGAAATCAGATTCCCTCTGGGAGCGTAGGTTCGAATCCTACCGGCTGCGTAAAAGTAAACTTCATGTGCTTTCTCCTCGCGAAACACTTTTTATTTATTTATAACTTTTTACTTTTAGGAAAAATTATTATAAAGTGAAATTTTAAAAATTGAACGCCGTACATATTTATCTCAAGCTGGGTAGCGGAACATACAAGTAAAAGACAATTTTGTCATTGGATTTGGATTGTTTACTGATGATTTACAAAATATTTCGTGTCTGCCTGAAAACACGTTTTCGCGCGTATTTTTTGTAAAGGGTGATTTTTTAAGAGCTTGATAACTTTTTTTTTAAAAAAAACGCATAAAATTTGCAAAATCTCATCGGTTCTTTATTTGAAACGTTAGATTGGTCCATGACATTTACTTTTTGAAGATAATTTTATTTAAATGTTGACCGCGGCTGCGTCTTAGGTGGTCCATCCGCTTAGTCCAATTTTGGCATTTCCACGTTTTTGAGTAACAGAGACCCAATTGGTGCGAACGGCGACGAATCGAAAATTGGTGGTCATCATTAACACTGGCCGATACAGCTGCGATATTTTCTTCAGTTCGCACTCTACGTAAGCGTGTTGGTGGTTTAATGTCCAACAATGTAAATTTGGTGCGAAATTTAGTCACAATAGCCCGAATAGCCGCTTCAGTGGGTCGATTAAACTGACCATAAAATGGAAGCGCGCAATGAACTTTCTTAACAGAGCACGCATTTTGATAATAAAATTCAATAATTTGCAAGCGTTGTTCGTTTGTAAGACGATTCATGATGAAATGTCAAAGCATACTGAGCATCTTTCTCTTTGACACCATGTCTGAAATCCCACGTGATCTGTCAAATACTAATGCATGAAAATCCTAACCTCAAAAAAATCACTCTTTATGTTGAATTTTTGTAATTTTTTTCTGAATTAATAGACCATTGGACGTCTTTTGTGGTTTTACAAAGTAAAACCTATTTCCAATACATTTTTCTGCAAAACTTCTTAAATCGTAAAGCATCAATTTGAAAATTTTTATTACATTTGTTTAACTTCGTAAGTTGACTTCTTACTCAGAAAATATTACCGCCATGGCGATCATTTTTATAAAAAAGCCAACATTTTGCCAAACATTTTCACCACTTTGGGAATTTGGGTATTAAAAAAAACAAAAAAACTTGTTGGCCATAATTTTCAGTGACATGTTTCCAAAATTTTGTTATGATATACAGCTGCGGGCAAAAAAATAGCAGCGACGGGAAAAAATGTCGACAAAGAAAAATATTAGTTTTACTTCGAAAATCCTAAAAGTTTTTACGGTGGTTCAAAGGTGGTATTGTGCCATTCTTAATCTGGCCTTAAATAAAAAAATAAGTTTTTGTAATTTTGAGATTAGGCCTTTAGAACCATTTATGTCAAAATAGCAGCGCTAATAAAAACTAAAAATATTTTGTTTCAATTCACTTTAATTGAAAACTTTTTTTGTATAAAAAGTTGTTTTTGTATATAAAGTTAAGTTAAATATTTCCTTGAATTTAATACTTAGTTGTACTGACTTTATGGTTTATTACTGCTACATAAGGCCGTTTCATAGATTCGACTAGTATTTTACAATTTTTACCCGATATTTTTGCCCATACCGCTATAATATCGTGTCAAAGCTCGATATTGTTTTTCATTATTGCTAGTGAGACCTCATTTTAGTTATCACACTTAAAGTTGTTGATTATATTTAGGTGCGGAGTCTTCCCGAACCATTCCATAACATTGATATTATTGACTTCAAACATCCTTTTTGCGAGTCGGTTGGTGTTTTCGGGATAATTGACCTGCTAGAAGACTCATTTGAGGGGCATTCCATATTCTGCATACGTAAGCATAATATTAGGCAGTATTTTGATGTACTGGGCGGAGTCCATAGTAGTTCTGGGCCAATGTATTGACCTAACTCCATAATATGAAAAACTGGGCCAAGCCATTATGCTTGATCCTCCCTATTTGGCTGTTTTGGTACTATACCTGGAGATGTACTCCGTGTTCTGTGGGCGTCTTACAAACTATCGAGGGACTGTCCCACCATACAAAACAATTTTTGATTCAACTGACCATAAAACGTGCACCCACTTCTTGGTTTGCTACACCAGGTGTGTTTTTGCTAATTGCAATTTTTTGTGCCATGTCTTTTATTTATAAGTGGGACTTTTTTCGGACTTATGGCTTACAGATTATTTTTTCTTAGTATTCTACGAACATTTTAGACTCTCAAATATGGACAGACATTGTTTTTTATTTCGGTGGCGGGCGTAAGTGGGGTTTTTGTACTAGACATTATTATTCGGCGAATGGTTGTAGATGATATAAACGGATTTTTTTCATGAGTTTTTGATTTTTCTTCTTATAATATGGAATTTGTGATCATTTTAATAGAACACTGGAATAAAAGTCGAACTTCACTATATGATTTTCCCTCAGATTTCAACCTTTTCATATGAAGTTGATTTTCTTCTCCACAATGCTCTCCTCGCCCTACTTATGAAGAAAAATAATACAATAACATTTCACAAGTAGTGTAAATTTCATAATATCTTACTTATAACATCAAATCGAATTGAGATAAAATTCCATTTTCATGAGAATTTTTGAACACTGCTATTATTTTGACCGGTCCAAAATGTCGAATAATCCAAAAGATGTGAAATTTCTTATGTAATTAAAATCATATCAACAAATAAACAATTATTTTGTGTTTGTAACCTCGTAACACAGCACTTAATTAAAAAATTATCACACAAATAAATATATGAAAAATTTTGACCGCAGCTGTTCCAGTGAAAACATCGTATTCCAATGTGTTAGACCAATATGTATGACGACAATATCAAAATCTGAAGCCCAATTTTCTCACCAAATACTTAATATGTATAAAAATAGTGCAATGCACCAAACTAATAAAGATTGGCTGGAAAAGCTTCTTTTAGGACAATAAACTATTTTAAGGGCACGATTTTCTTATTTTTACTTATATTTCAACCGTTTTTTTTCTGGTTGTCCTTACCTACCTTCATTGGGATATATATGGGGTATTCCACGACAAATCGGACAGTTGAAAAAAAAGTTATTTTGATTTCCTCCATTTTTTTATATTTTGTAGTACCCATTAAAAACACCTTCTTGTACACTTTGAGTTTTTTTCTGATTACTCGTTTTCCTCGATTTATTTTATTTTATAAAACATTCGGTAAATTTTGAGGCTTGGTGGAAAGTGGGACTATACAAATATAAATATAAAAAATTGGAGGAAATCGAAAATATATTTTTTTCAACTGTCCGATTTTTGGTTGAATGCCCCATATATATAAAGTTTATATATTTTGAAAGGTGACTTCATATTAGACAATTAAATATCGAATACCAAAGTAAAAATTAAATGTTATCCAAGAATATCTCAATTTTAGGAATTGTAGAATTTTTAATATCTCCACTTAGCATGTGAAATTTCGTCAATATATCTTTTTTCGCTCAAAAGTTGAAGAATATTGATTTGGCCAAATGCAATAATGTCCGATCTTGGAAATTGGAAAACAATTTTGCTAAACCGAAGATGAAATGATCACAAATTTAAAAGCAGAAACATTCGGACAGAGCTAAATCGATTTAGAAAATAATTCAGAGTACGGAAATTTTTAATTTTTGGAAAATAAATTTGTCATTTCTAACCACTGACATTGAAGTACGATTGACTAGAAATGCATTTAGTGAAGACCTTCTGTTATAGCGGTTTAATGGTAAAATTTGGGCCTGGGTTCTCAGAAAACTTGAATATCCGCATTTGTTTGTTAAAAATGAAGAACATTTTCTGATGCATGTTGATGTTTTAAACTCGTAAACATTATTATATTTTTACGGATATTTCTTTTATATTTATTAAAATTAAAATTTCCTTCGGGGGGTTCTTTAATAGTTGTATTATAATTTTGGGAGTATAAGTCCGATAATAACCGCTTATACCGTAAATTAAAGCTAGTTATGAGGGCTAAACAACACGTACAACACGTAGAAACAGTGGTTCAAGATAAAAACAATTATAAGAAAAAATATTTTTATGAGGCTACAGTAAACAAAACACTATTAATAAAAATAAACAAGTAAGTAAGTTTCAGTCGATTACACCGACTTATATTTACCCTCACTCTCAGAATCAAAATTCCGGGCATTTGTTAGGAATTTTAAGAACTCTTACATTACTTAGAGCCGAACTACTAAATATTAAAAAAACAATACCCTGTGCAAAGTTTGAATAAATTCCTTAACTCCTTTCGAAAGTTATTGGCTGGCTGGGTGGAGCCAGACAGTCGGATGGTCCAAACATTCTTCGGTCTTAAGTCACTCTTTCAATGCGTTACATTTTCTTCTGTACCAAATGATATATATTCTCATACTCTAAAATTTGAAACAAAATATCTTAACTTCTTGCGCTAATTGCGTGCAAGAGCGTCACATTTATAATTTTCCAACATCTCAGGATTGCGATTTAAAAACTATGAGAAAAAAAATCATTTCTTCCCCTTTTTCGAACGCTTGTTTTCTGACTTTTATGGACTTTATGATCCATTTTTTTCTAATATCCTTTTACTCTCTACACCCATAGAAAATTTTAGTAAAAATATATCTGCAATGTTATATAAGAAAAGAAATAAGTCGCCAAAAAGCTATTGTCTTATGGGCTTTACATCTAAATTTAACCATATATATCATTCAAATATATATTGTTTTTCTCTTTAGAATGCTAGCTATTAATCTTGACAAATGAGTGAGTACGAGACAGTCGCGTGGAACATCTATTCCATGCAACATTCTATCGATAACAGATATAAAATTTTTATTTCAAATATTATTTTGGAACACTTTACACGTTTCTAGATAAATATAAATCTTGTGAAAATATTTTGCGCTGTTTCAAATGCGAATCCTGTACATTTGCAATATTTTGATTTATTGTTTAGATCAGAAATATCCATAGTCCATATCGAGTGATTTTTTTAAAATTTCATTTTCCATTAACTATAATTTATCAAATCTGGCAACTTTTCTCAATTGCTGGTTTGTAGGAATTATATCAGAATGACCATTATTTGCGTTGTACTGTCAAGCAATGGCCAATGTGAATGCCTCACATTCAAGCCGGCGCACAGTGGTTCAGAATTAAAATCCATCGGCCAAGATTCAATATTTTTTGTTCTACACCTTTTTCAATTGTAATTCAAAAGACATCACTTGAAATTCAAAAATTCCGTTTGCAATTCAAAAAATATCACTTGAAATTCAAAAATTCCATTTGGAATTCAAAAAATGTCAATTGAAATTCAAAACTCGTCAATTGTAATTCAAAAGACAACATTTGAAATTCAAAAGTCGTCATTTGTAATTCAAAAGACATCATTTGAAATTCAAAAGACATCATTTGAAATTCAAAATTTTTCATTTGTAATTCAAAACTCGTCAATTGCAATTCAAAACTCCTCATAAGTAATTCAAAAGACACCATTTGAAATTCAAAAGTTTACATTTGAAATTCAAAAATTATTCCATTTGTAATTCAAAAAGGGTAAACAATATTATTTAAGCAAAATATACATTAGGTTTGGTAGCATTTATTTATTTCTGTAAACTTTAATATTCTGCTGTTATGAAAACAGATCTACGAATCTCTAAGCAAAATATACATTAGGTTTGGTAGCATTTATTTATTTCTGTAAACTTTAATATTCTGCTGTTATGAAAACAGATCTACGAATCTCTCACGCAAATCACTCTAACCTATTTAAATTTAAAGATATTATAACTTCTATACGGACGATCGGAATACTCTGAAATTTGGCCATTGGTAATGTTATCACAGACGTTATATACACTTGCAATATGAGCGATATTGCTAGACCTCTCACCCAAATTGGCATAAGCTTTGGTTAAAATAAAAGTGATCAGTAACAATTTAATATTGGAAATGGTTTTACAATCACTTCATATATATACATGTAAAATAGTTATGATTTGTTGTACCTTCCACACAAATAATCTAACTCTAAGTAAAATGCAAGTATTTATAAATTATATGCAGATGCCTCCTGAGGTGAAGGTCATAAACTATATATGAATTTACCGACATTTTACTTATTATTATAATTATTAGTTGCTTATCATTTTATTAAATATATTTCCAAAACTGCAGAATATTCAAATTTGCAGAAAAAATAAATGCTACCCAACCTAATGTATATTTTTCTTAAATAAGTTTACATTTTTGAATTTCAAATGAAATATTTTGAATTTCAAATGGAATAATTTTTGAATTTAAAATGAAAACTTTTGAATTCCAAATGGTGTATTTTGAATTACAAATGACCAGTTTTGAATTTCAAATGACGAGTTTTGAATTACAAATGACGAGTTTTGAATTTCATATGACGACTTTTGAATTTCAAATGGTGTCTTTTGAATTACAAATGATGAGTTTTGAATTTCAAATGATGAGTTTTGAATTTCAAATGGTGTATTTTGAATTTCAAATGACGAGTTTCGAATTACAAATGACGAGTTTTGAATTTCAAATGGTGTCTATTGAATTACAAATGATGAGTTTTGAATTTCAATTGATATTTTTTGAATTTCAATTGGAATTTTTGAATTTCAAATGGAATTTTTGAATTTCAAATGGTGTCTTTTGAATTACACTTGAAAATCGTGTAGTAAACATTTTTGAGTTCTGTAAAAAACTGAAATTAGTCAAGGATTATTTAGAGATATTAACATTGAACAACGTGTAAAGTTGTTAAAAAGTAATAGATAAAAAATTTGCTCATCTTTACGCTGTCAGACGAATTTCATTATTTTAGCATATTGGTGCTAAAATATTGAAATTGTTTGGCGGGCCTACGCAATCAGAGCAGTGAACAGACTGCATTTCATTATTTTTGCTGCAGCCGTTTGGTTAGTACCATTTTTATACCCATTCGTCCCATTTTCCGCCAAAAAAGTACAAATTTCGAAAAATTCCGAATTTCATGATTTCAACTTCTGCGGTTTGGTTGCTACCATTTGTATCCCTCTTTTCAAGTGTATCCCTTTAAAGTACGAATTTCGAAAAATCCGTTTATTTTACGAGTCTACGCAATTAGAGGGATAGGCACACCGAATTTCGTGACTCTAGCTGTTGTTGTATCATTGGTGCTATTTTTAACCCTTTTTGTCCCAAAAGTACGAATTTCGAAAAATTATTTATTTTACGTGTCTACACAATTAGATTAAATCTAGCTGATGTCATATCATTGGTACCATTTTCATCCCTTTTAGATCAATTTCGCCCGCTTTAACTTTTATTTACTTTTTGGTGTTTTCAAGTTACGCGAGGAATGTACACAACGAATTTCTAGTGCATTTAAAGGAAAAATTAAAAAAATATATGCTTAAACAGTTAGGGAATTTTTTTCCCTTTGGGTCGAATTCGCTCACTTTCAATCCAAACCGATTTGACGGCTAGAGTGCTTTCAACTGACATACATACATGGCTAGATCGTCTTAGAATTTCACCACGACCCTGAATATATATATAAATTTATATATATTTTATGGAGTCTCCGATGAATATTTATTTTCAAGGTGTTACAAACGGAATGGCAAAATGAATATACCCCCATCCTTAGGTGGAGGGTATAACAATGAGTAATTCGCATTTTGGAACTAAAAAACTCTGACTTTTTGTATCCTATATTCCGTGCAATTTCATGCAGGCAAAAGTAGCCCTGCAAAAACGGGGAACCCTTCAACCATTCTAAATATCTCATTTATTCATCAATGGAAAAAAATTATGTTGGTCCAAAGTTATAATTATACCCTCACTCTACAGAGTAGTATCATTTGGAACAGAAAAAAGTGTAACGCATTAAATGAGTGACTTCAGACCCTAAGTATGTTTGAACCAAATCCGCTTCACAACATTTTAAGATGTTTGAGCCATGTCCCTCCGTCCGTCTGGCTGGCTGGTGTACACGATAACTCTCGAAATGACTTAAGGAATCATTTCAAACTTTGCACATGGTAATATTTTTCCCAAAATTAGTTTAAGTTCGAAGATGGGCGAAATTGCCACGTCCCTTCTGGTACCTTCCACACAAATGACCCATATTCCTATGCTAAATTAAAACTACTGTAACTTCCACACGGATCTTCGGAATCAGCTCTATTTTGGTATTTGGCAATGCTTCTACAATCACTTTACGTGTACTGAATATGGAAGGCTTTGCCACGCCCCTTCCAGTACCTCCCACACAAATCACCCTAAACTTCGTAAAATTAAAGCTGTTGTAACTTCTATATTGCCACACCCCTTCTGGTACCTCCCACACAAAGTGGCATAAACTTTGGATACAATAAAACCGACATATCCATCCATGCGGGTAGTTAAAATCATTTGCAATTTGGTATTTGAAAATGTTTTTATATTCACTATAAACACAAAAAATATTTACACTTTAGCCACGCCCCTTATTGTACATCCCACACAATTGTCTCCATCGTACGTACAATTAAATGCTTTATAACTCCTTTACCGATGCCTGAAATCCATTATGACTTCATATTTGTTCAGGTTTTTACAATTATTAACAAATGTCAATTAGCACAAACTTCTATTAAGCAAAATTTAACTCCTTCCATACACGTATCCTCTGAGAGTGAGGGTATTATAAGTTGGTTGGCCGACTGACGTTTTCTTACTAGTTTTTTAATATTTTAAACAAACTTTATTTGGCAAAAACACAGTTTTGTCGCTATAATAAAGCTAAGAAACCACAATTTCAAATAAAACAAATTCGAATGCAAAATCTCTTAAATTGTGAGAGAAACACAATACCCACTATCTTGATTTCCGGCCTGTCAAAGCCTTCATCGGGTGGCCTCGCAGCGAGTTTTCAACAAACATACCCGGCCTCTTTAGGTAAATAATTCTCACAAACGAATGAGAAGCACAACTCGCATTCCGAATATACGAAGAGTAGTCAACTTTGGGAAAATTTCTAAAATATTTCCGATTGTCCAATTTCCAATTTAAATATATATATTTATATATATATATATATATATATATATATATATATATATATATATATATATATATATATATATATATATATATATATATATATATATATATATAATTTTATACAGAACTCAAAATTTTTTTGGCCGATGAATTTTGATTCTGAAACACTGTGCGACGCCCACATGTCCCAAATTCTATTCAAACATTAATGTCATAAAATCTTCAAACCAAAAAATCTATTTAAATAAAATGTCAACACGTTTAAAAAAGCTCCCTTTCAGTGGAAAATTCATGTTGTTATTTATGATATCATGGACGAAGTTCAAAATGTAGGCAAATCTAATGCGTATGACATAGTTATTGTTTTTGCAAATACATAGAAAACAAAATACATTTCTCCCCATTTCAGGGAATTTAAATTTCCCCCACCCCTTTTTGGCTAAATCCAGAACCCCAAACTCGAACGGATTACAATGTAAGAGCGACTTGGGTAAAGCACAAGCAGTCGTGGCCGAGTGGTTAAGGCGTCTGACTCGAAATCAGATTCCCTCTGGGAGCGTAGGTTCGAATCCTACCGGCTGCGGAACTTTCAGTGTTTTCACGGAACATTTTTTTTAACAGCGCAGCCCAACCCACCCACCTCTTCTTGGGGGACAATAAATGAAAAATACATAAATAATAAAAAAAATGCACACTCCAAAAGGCTATAAATTACTATGTTTTAGTTCATCTCTTCTAAATTATGGCATTTATTAATTAAACTGTTCGGTGTTCTTTAATAATAAAAATTATATTTTAATCTATGCACAAGAAGCTAGACTTGCAGGCACAAATACCGCCAACGATGTTTAATGAATAAATATTCCGGCATCTTTTATAAAATACGTAGTTTGCATAGTTGGTAACGCAAAAAACGTTGGTGGTCGGCCGTATTCTTCTTTGTATACTCACTCTACAGCAGTAAATTATGGTGGTAGCAAGTGGTTGTGCCATTCATGGGTCGATCACTAGATGCGTAGTGTAATCGCTTATTACAACATGCAACAAAATTAAAACAATTTATGATCTACCCACAATTAAAAATAGTCGATATTTTAAAATCGATATATCGCTCATTTACTTCAAGACTGTCATAAGTCAAAAATATTGATTTTGCAGAAAACGTTTTTAACGTTTTCAATTGTGTGAGTCAATTGCAGATATCAATAACTCATGAATCGCGTTTATCGACTTCTGACAGTGTTGAAGTGAGCGATATGTACTTTTTTTAAAAATTCGATTTGTGAAAAGCATGTTTAACTTTGACTTTGAATATTTCCAACTGTTATTAATACTATTTCCATAGATTCGAAGCTTTTAGCGGATAAACATTTTTTTCACTCAAAAATTACAAGAATTCATTAAAAATAATAAGATAAATCATAGGATAAATTTTGATATTATTCACAATTATTAAATGAGGACTTTTATTAAATGACTTTTACAAAGTTATCCTCCATGTTATATAAAATATATCAAATTGGAAAAATAAAATGGTCCATCCGCTTAGTCCAATTTTGGCATACTCTTTCCAACATTTCAGCCGGTATCTCACGAATAAATGCTTCAATGTTGTCTTCCAATGCGTCAATTGAAGCGGGCTTGTCTGTATAGACATGAGCTTTAACATAGCCCCACAAAAAATAGTGTAAAGGCGTTAAATCTAGGCGGCCAATTGACCGGTCCCGAACGTGAAATAAAATGTTCACCGAACTCGCCTCTCAATAAGTCCATTGTTGCGCGTGCTGTGTGGCATGTGGCACCGTCTTGTTGAAACCACACGTCATGCAAGTCAAGCTCTTGCATTTTGGGCAAACAAAAGTTAGATATCATCTCACGGTAGCGCTCACCATTCACAGTTACGTTACGATTCGCATCATCTTTGAAGAAGTACGGTCCAATGATGCCACCAGCCCATAAACCGCACCAAACGGAGACTTTTTCTGGATGCATTGGTAGCTCTTATAATGCTTCTGGCTGATATTCACTCCAAAATCGACAATTCTGCCTATTTACGTACCCATTGAGCCAAAAATGAGCTTCGTCGCTGAACACAATTTTTCGGTAAAAAAGTGGCTTTCTTGAACTTTCTTAACAGAGCACGCATTTTGATAATAAAATTCAATAATTTGCAAGCGTTGTTCGTTTGCAAGACGATTCATGGTTAAATTATAGACCAAACTGAAGATGATTGACAGTGAAACAAAACACGAAACGTGCGTCAGCTGTTTAAACCAGTGTTGCCAAAAAGATAATAGCTAACAAATCACCCTTTATTATAAACATCGGGCGTGAAACTTATAATACAATATTTCACGAAGTGGTGGTGTAGGGTATAAATTATGACCATTATAAAATCCCCATGGTTGGACCCAAATTCCCATATACGGCTAGCCTGCCTGTGTTGCTCCTCTGTGGTATGCCTGTGGCCGCTTCCCATTGCGGACATAACCCCCAATGCTTTTTGAGCGTTTCGTAAGTGAGGGTTATGTACGGGCACCTCTAAATTTTGGTAGCAAATGAAAACAATCTATATATCTATATATATATAAATGAATCTGTGTTTGTATGTTTGTTTGTGTGTTCTTTATAGCAGCCTAAACTACTGAACCGATCTTCTTAAAATTTTCACAGTATGTTCATGCTGAACCGGTGGTGAAAATAGGCTATATAAATTTTTGATATTTTCAGTGGGCGTGGCACCTCCCACACAAATTGGGGATTTATTCGTTTTTTATAAATTAGCATATTCGGAATACTGTTGCAGCTAGAGTCTTGAATTTTTGTAAAGGTTCACTAATTATTAGTCTACACAGTTGTGTCAGAAAGGGGCGGTATTGGAAAAGTGGGCGTGGCACCTCCCATACAAAGTTAAAACCTATAATTGAATATTGTCAGTTCTATGACACCTAGAGTGCTGAAATTTTGTGTAAGTGCATCTAGCATCAATGTGCATAGTTGTGTCAAAAAGGGGCGATATTGGAAAAGTGGGCGTGGCACCTCTCATACGAAGTTAAAACCTATTACTGAATATTGTCAGTTGTATGACACGTAGAGTGCTGACATTTTGTGTAAGTGCATCTAGCATCAATGTGCATAGTTCTGCCAAAATGTAAATAGTTGCGCAAAGATGGGCGGAAAGTGGGCGTGACCCTTCCCATCTGAAATTAAAACCGGTTTTAGAGTATTTCGACACCGAGATGGGCGGAAAGTGGCCTTGACCCTTCCAATACGAAATTAAAAGCAGTTTTTTGAGTATATTCTACAACGATATTCCTATATTGTTGTGTGAGTTAATTTAGTTGTAACCTGCTTAGATAATATACAAATGGGCTGGATTTGAAAGATGGCTCATTTTTGATTTGAATTTTGTACAATTACACGTTTTCTGTGGATTTTCTTAGCACAATAGTAAATAAAGGTTATAAAAAGAGAAATATTCATTCGCCAACAGCCGACTTATGTCAAGAAAACGGAAATTATATTAATTTTTTAGTTTTTGTGTTGTTTGATTAGTGAACAATTTGATTGATTTTCTATGTGTGTTTGAATGTAATGTAATTTCATCTTACGAATGTAGTTTTTTGTTTAGGTAATGGAAAGGAGGAGAATCACACTTAACAAAAAATCAATTTGATTTTGACATTTTTTCAATTATTCGTCGTAAAATAAAGTTCTCCAAGGAACATATCCATTTCTTTATTATCTCAGAGAAGAACCTTGATTATAATTGGTACATATATTACCAATCAGGACAAAAATTACTATGAAAGCAGATTTTAATTTTACCGTTTTTTTTGCCTGGCGAAGCGGGCGGGGGTTCAGCTAGTAATTTATAATTTTGTCACGTCACCCTCTTTAGTTGCAAATATTCGTTCACTAATTTTGTAGCTTCTTACGTTGTACAAAAAACTATACAGAAGTAAAAAAATTATATAACTAAACGAAATTTAGAAGGAGGAGCAAATATAAACATTTATTCAAATGTACTATTCCACCAAATTACAGAATAATATGTTTTTTCTATTTGTCTCATTTCAGGTAAGTCTCTATTTATTGATACTTTTTACTCAAGACATTGGTAAGTGACTACGTTAAATTTCAACCGGGTTGATAACAATTTTGTTTAATTTGCACAACAATTTCAAAGTAATTGAGTTGACATAAATCACTTCACATTAAATTGTTGACGAATTTTATGTTTCTAGCTTCAGTCATTTGGTTGATATAAATGCTATACCTTTTTGTCAATTTTGTAGCCTAAAAGTACGAATATCGAAACTCTGCTAGAGCGCAGAATACACCGATTAGTGCTAGTTGTATCCCCTTTCCCCCTAAAAGTAAAATTTTCGAAAATTTTCTTTACTTTGCACATCTATACAGTCAGCGGAATGCATACGCCGAATTTTATGATTCTTACTGCAGCCATTTGATCAGTACCAAATTTATCTCTTTTCCACATTTCCGCCCTTAAGTGTACGAATTTCCAAAAATCCATATATTTTACGTGAGTATGCGATTGGAATTTCACGATACAAGTTGTTTTCGTTTCTAAAGGGTGATCTTTTAGCTATTATCTTTTTGGCAACACTGGTTTAAACAGCTGACGCACGTTTCGTGTTTTGTTTCACTGTCAAACATCTTCAGTTTGGTCTATAATTTAGCCATGAATCGTCTTACAACGCTTGCAAATTATTGAATTTTATTATCAAAATGCGTGCTCTGTTAAGAAAGTTCATCGCGCGCTTCCATTTTATGGTCAGTTTAATCGACCCACTGAAGCGGCTATTCGGGCTATTGTGACTAAATTTCACACCAAATTTACATTGTTGGACATTAAACCACCAACACTTATACGTAGAGTGCGAACTGAAGAACATATCGCAGCTGTATCGGCCAGTGTTAATGATGACCATCAATTATCGATTCGTCGCCGTTAGCAGCAATTGGGTCTCTGTTACTCAAAAACGTGGAAATGCCAAAATTGGACCAAGCGGATGGACCATTTGAGGCGCAGTCAAGGTCAACATTTGATTGAAATAAATTTCAAACATTAAATTATATGGACCGTACTATCGATTCATGCATTTTTCTGAATTTTATGTGTTTTTGTTTTGAAACACTTTCCTATAGCTTTTAAAAAATCACCCTTTAGATGCAGCCAACCACTTTTTGCATCTCTTTCCCAAAAAATACAAATTTTGAAAAATCACTATAGGTAACATATGTTTTTGCTTCCCCTAAAAACATGTATTTATTTGGTACCATGTTCATCCCTTTTACGATTCTAGCTCCAATACTTTAGTTGGTACCATTTTTTTGATACCTTTTTGTGCCGTTCACCTGTTCAAAGTACAAAAATGCATTTATATTGCGCTTCTATATGCCAGGAGGACTTTACAAACTAAATTTCACAACTATAGCTGCAATACTTTATTTGGTACAATTGTTATCCCTTTTGGTCCCGCTCACTCCTTATAAGTACAAATTTCGAAAAATCCAGTTGGATTGTGCTTCTACATGGTCAGAGGAATTTACATATCGAATTTCACAATTCTGGCTTTAATACTTAAGTTGGTACCATTTTTATCCCTTTTTGTCCCGCTCGCCCCTTTAAAGTACAAATTTCGAAAAATTAATTTATGTTGCAAGTCTCGTTGTCAGATCAATTTAGAAACCAAATTTCACGACTATAGCTGCAATACTTGTGTTGGTACTATTTTTATCCCTTTTGATCCCGCTCACTCTTATAAGTAGAAATTTCTAAAAAAATCAATTTAGATAGCGCTTCTAACTTGTCAAACGAATTTACATACCCAATTTCAGGATTCTAGTTGTAATACTTTAGTTGGTACCATTTTTATCCCTATTTGTTCCGTTCGCCCCTTAAAAGTACAAATTTCGAAAAATCCTTTTATGTTGCAAGTCTACGTTGACAAAGAAATGTAAATACCGATTTTCATGAATATAGCTGCAATACTTAAATTGGTACCATTTTTATCCCTTTTTGTCTCTTTCCTCCCTTAAAAGTACAAATTTCGAAAAATCCCTATTTGTAGCTCGCCTGCATTGTCATTGCAAGGAACACACCGAATTTCAAGTTTCTAGCTACTGCCGTTTAGTCAGGATGAAGCTACTGTCGTTTAGACAGGACGAAGGTTCGATGTTTATCCCCTTTTTGTCCCATTTTACTGACTAAAAGTACTTTTTGGGAACTACCCCGATGATTTTCACGATCTTGGCTTCAGCGGGTATCAACATATTGGGTATCATTAGATTATTTCCAGTCGTTGTCAGGGGAAAAAATTCCCATTAGATTAAGTTAATTTTTTATTTTTTTGGATTTCCGAAATTTTGTGGTCATTGCATTGTTGTTGTCTATCCAACTAATTGTAGCATCACTCTGAGTGGCATATTGCTGGCCAACCATGACACACTCTCTTACCTGTCCTGACTGACTGACTTCAATATCGATTTATTGATATATTTAAAACGACATTCTATCCATCTGCTCGATTAAAAACGAAAGAAACTGAAATAAAAAGAAGTGCAACTCATCTGCACCGCATCGGCTGGAAAAACTAATTAAAGTATCGTCGCTATTACACGAAACGAAACGAAACGACAAAAAATGTTTTGGCAGGCGTTGCCGTTGAATTTTAATGGAAATCACGGCAACAGAATGCAAAGTAAAGCCAAGCCAAGCCGAGCTGAGCAGCAACAAAAACATTGTCAGGTTGTTGCTGCTGTTGCTGCATGAGTGTTGTTGTGATACTGATACGGATACCCGCTGCTGATACGGCTGCTTTCATCTGGTGATGTCTCCTCGAGGGATCGGTCGGTGGGTCGTTCAAATGCCCGCCTGGCCTGGCTTGCCTGTTGTCTCCTCAATCAAAATGGGTGTTTGTTGGCCGGGTTGTTTGGTTTGTCTGTCCGTCCGTCCGTCCGCCTGTCTGTCTGTCTGCAACTGCCACAAAAGTGCATTTGACGTTGTGTCGTGTTACAAACATTTAAACTGCGGTTGTTTCGGTTGCCGGCTACATTTGTCCAAGTTGTTGCCATCATCCTGGTCGGTTGCTTGTTTTTTGTTTGTTTCTTACTTTGCTGCAACTAATGCTGCTCCTGCTGTTGCTCGTTTTTCAGAGGACATTTTCTGCTTTTTTTTCTTAGTTTGGTGGTCCTGTTGTTGGCTTTGTGTCTCTTTTTTGTTTGTTGCGTTTCGATATAGAAACCATTGAATGATGATACATCATCCGTTTATCCATTTATGCTGTTGCTATATTTGAAGAGACGATAAACGATACCCAAGAGTTGGATTATATTCTGTGGATGTTTTGTTATTTGTTGTCGTTGAAAGACACTGACAAAAATAATTCCCAAAATTATCCAAAAAGGAAAATATTTTTTCCAAAATTTAATAATATTTCATTTCCATCAACTCGATATACAACCAATAATCCAAACATTTTTTTTTTCAAAATTTAATAATATTTTATTTCCATCAACTCGATATACATACTTGGTACGATTCATATGATTTTTCAAGCCTTCCAATCGCTTTCTTTATTTTCCCATAGAATACCTTGCCACCAAGCCATTTTTTTCAAGTTTGGAAATAGGAAGTAGTCACAAAGTGGGTGAGATCTGCGGAATATGGTGGAATAATCCGATAAAAAGCCGGCCTAATATTCTGGCGTCTCCTTAAATGAAATTTTGAACAATTTCGTTATTTTAAGACACGTATAAAATTTTAATTTATTATTCATATCGAAATACTCCCACTGCTTGGGGAGTGAAATGTTAAAATTTTAAATTAGAATCGGTTATAAAAAAGTAATGATTATTTTTTTAAATTTCTGATTTTATTGAAACGGTTGAACTTTGTCATTTAATAATGGAACACAGTATTATTCATATGACAACCACGACTGGCTCCGCAGTACCTCATCCGGTCAATTTTTTTTTATAAAAAAAAATAATTTTGAAAAACATGTTTGTAACATAAAATTAACCCTGCATGTTAATGGGGAAAAACTTAGGTGACATAAAACAAACGAAAGCAATTGTTAGTTTTATTATAACATAAATCAACGCCGCATTTCTTTACGTTATAGCTTTAAAATGTACTACATTAAACACATGTGCGGAGTAATGGAGGTATTAATGCTTTCTTTCAGTTCTGTTAAATGTCAATATAAACGGTTCAAAATTATATATTTTTGAACTCAAATGCCTTTCTGCGCGCATTTTTGTACAAATCAGTATCCTATATTGACTACATCTAGAATCAAAGAAAAACCATTCACATATTTTAAATTTATTTGTTTAAAAATTAATTTTATTATAATCATTATTATATTTATTTAAAAACACATGTAACCCAATTAATAAATGTCATGGACAATAGGGCGTACCTCAAAAAAAAAGTTCGCCGTACACCTTCGAATATGAAGTATTATTGAAAGGTAGTTTCAAAAAAAAAATTTTTATTTTTTTATGCCGAACGTAGGGGTCGCGCTTTTACATTTTTCTATATAACTTGTATTTATAAACGGATTTTAAAGTGTGATACATCGATGTTTTTGTCTCGACGAGGCCGATTTTTTTGTCTTTGAAGTCATTGAGCTCAAGCACCCCCTTCTGGTACTTACCCATCATTTCTCAGTTGCTACTACCCTAATGTACCACTCTAATAATCGAAAATTAAAGCTCGCATAAAATCATGAATCATGTTTGAGCTCAATGACTTCAAAGACAAAAAAATCGGACAAAAACATCGATGTATCACACTTTAAAATCCGTTTATAAATGCAGAAGTTATATAGAAAAATGTAAAAGCGCGACCCCTACGTTCGGCATAAAAAAATAAAAAAAATTTTTTTGAAACTACCTTTCAATAATACTTCATATTCGAAGGTGTACGGCGAACTTTTTTTTTTTACCTTGTAACCTGGTACGCTCTAATGGACAATAATACCTACACATACATCAACTTTTTTTATACCCTCCACCTCCAGGATGGGGGTATACTAACTTTGTAACACCTTGAAATATCGACCTGAGACCATATAAAGTATATATATTCTCGATCGTCATAAAATTCTAAGACGATCTAGCCATGTCCGTCCGTCCGTCAGTTGAAAGCTCGCTAACATCTAAACGAAAGGAGCTAGGACGTCCAAATTTTCCATAAATGTGTCTAATAGTCGTAGATCGGTTGGGATTGAAACTGGGCGAAATCGGCCGAAATGGAAAAAAATTTCCTTCACAAGGACTAAAAATACCCATAATAACCCCTAAAATTTTAGAGTATTTAAACACACTTTTTCAATATGTCTGCTTGTACTTACTTGATATCGGGTATGCGCATTCCCCCTATAACAAAAACGTGCATCATAAAGTAATTTTTATTCGTAGGAGGTGAAATGGGGCAAAAAGGGATATAAATGGTACCTATTAAGCGACAACAGCTAGACTCACGAAATTCGCTATGTATATTCCTCGAACTTATGTCTCTATAATATAAAATAACTAGCAGTACCCGCTGCTTCGCACGCGAAAAAGCAAGTTATTTGTTAACTTTATCCGTCTCTGTTTTTGGATAGTATTTATTTAATTTTCTTTCTCAAATTTTGAAATATCCATTTATGTTCCGCGTTTACGTAATTAAAGGATTGTACAGCATGTTTATCACTTTTTGTCCCGCTCTCCCCCTAAAAATACAAATTCAAAATATCCAATTTTACTTCGTTTCTATATGATCTGAGGAATTTACATACCAAATTTTACGTTTCTAGCTGTAATACTTTAGTTGGTAACATTTTTATCCCTTTTAGTCCCGCTCTTCCCTTAAAAGTACAAATTTCGAAAAATCCAATTTAACTTCGTTTTTATATGGTCAGAGGAATTTACATACCAAATATCACGATTCTAGCTGTAATACATTAGTTGGTACCATTTGTATCCCTTTTTGTCCCGCCCGCCCCTTAAAAGTGCAAATTTCAAAAAATCCAATTTTATTTCGTTTGTATATGGTCAGAGGAATTTACATACCAAATTTCACGTTTCTAGCTGTAATACTTTAGTTGGTACCATTTTTATCCCTTTTTGTACAACTCTCCCCTTAAAAGTACAAATTTCGAAAAACCTAATTTTACTTCGTTTCTGTATCCTCAGAGGGATTTACATACCAAATTTCACGATTCTAGCTGTAATACTTTAGTTGGTACCATTTTTATCCCTTTTTGTACAACTCTCCCCCTAAAAGTACAAATTTCGAAAAATCCAATTTTACTTCGTTTCTGTATCCTCAGAGGAATTTACATACCAAATTTCACGATTCTACCTGTAATACTTTAGTTGGTACCATTTTTATCCCTTTTTGTCCCGGTCCCCCCTTAAAAGAACAAATTTCGAAAAATCAAATTTTACGTTTCTGTATCGTCAGAGGAATTTACATACCGAATTTCACGATTCTAGCTGTAATACTTTAGTTGGTTCCATTTTTATCCCTTTTTCTCCCACTTGTCCCTTAAAAGTAAAAATTTCGAAAAATCCAATTTTACTTCGTTTCTATATGGTCAGAGGAATTTACATACCAAATTTGACGATTCTAGTTGTAATACATTAGTTGGTACCATTTTTATCTCTTTTTGTCCCGCTCGCCCCATAAAAATACAAATTTCGAAAAATCTAATTTTACTTTGTTTCTATATGGTGAGAGGAATTTACACACCAAATTTCACGTTTCTAGCTGTAATACTTTAGTTGGTACCATTTTTATCCCTTTTTCTCCCACTCGTCCTTTAAAAGTACAAATTTCGAAAAATCCAATTTTACTTCGTTTCTATATGGTCAGAGGAATTTACATACCAAATTTCACGATTCTAGCTGTAATAATTTAGCTGGTACCATTTTTATCCCTTTTTGTCCCGCTCGCCCCTTAATAGTACAAATTTCGAAAAATCCAATTTTACTTCGTTTCTATATGGTCAGAGGAATTTACATACCAAATTTCACGATTCTACCTGTAATACTTTAGTTGGTACCATTTTTATCCCTTTTTGTCCCGCTCGCCCCTTAATAGTACAAATTTCGAAAAATCCAATTTTACTTCGTTTCTATATGGTCCGAGGAATTTACGTACCAAATTTCACGATTCTAGCTGTAATACTTTAGTTGGTACCATTTTTATCCCTTTTTGTCCCGGTCCCCCCTTAAAAGAACAAATTTCGAATAATCCAATTTTACTTCGTTTCTGTATCGTCAGAGGAATTTACATACCGAATTTCACGATTCTAACTGTAATAGTTTAGTTGGTACCATTTTCATCCCTTTTTGTCCCGCTCGCCCCTTAAAAGTACAAATTTCGAAAAATCCAATTTTACTTTGTTTCTATATGGTGAGAGGAATTTACACACCAAATTTCACGTTTCTAGCTGTAATACTTTAGTTGGTACCATTTTTATCCCTTTTTCTCCCACTCGTCCCTTAAAAGTAAAAATTTCGAAAAATCCAATTTTACTTCGTTTCTGTATCGCCAGAGGAATTTACATACCAAATTTCACGATTCTAGCTGTAATACTGTAGTTGGTACCATTTTTATCCCTTTTTGTCCCGCTCGCCCCTTAAAAGTACAAATTTCGAAAAATCCAATTTTACTTCGTTTCTATATGGTCAGAGGAATTTACATACCAAATTTGACGATTCTAGTTGTAATACATTAGTTGGTACCATTTTTATCTCTTTTTGTCCCGCTCGCCCCATAAAAATACAAATTTCGAAAAATCTAATTTTACTTTGTTTCTATATGGTGAGAGGAATTTACACACCAAATTTCACGTTTCTAGCTGTAATACTTTAGTTGGTACCATTTGTATCCCTTTTTCTCCCACTCGTCCCTTAAAAGTACAAATTTCGAAAAATCCAATTTTACTTCGTTTCTATATGGTCAGAGGAATTTACATACCAAATTTCACGATTCTAGCTGTAATACTTTAGCTGGTACCATTTTTATCCCTTTTTGTCCCGCTCGGCCCTTAAAAGTACAAGTTTCGAAAAATCCAATTTTACTTCGTTTCTATATCGTCAGAGGAATTTATATACCAAATTTCACGATTCAAGCTGTAATATTTTAGTTGATACCATTTTTATCCCTTTTTGTCCCGCCCTTAAAAGTACAAATTTCGAAAAATACAATTTTACATCGTTTCTATAAGATCAGAGGAATTTACATATCAAATTTCACGATTCTAGATGTAATACTTTAGCTGGTACCATTTTTATCCCTTTTTGTCCCGCTCGGCCCTTAAAAGTACAAATTTCAAAAAAAAATCTAATTTTACTTTGTTTCTATATGGTGAGAGGAATTTACATACCAAATTTCACGTTTCTAGCTGTAATACTTTAGATGGTACCATTTTTATCCCTTTTTGTCCCGCTAGGCCCTTAAAAGTACAAATTTCGAAAAATCCAATTTTACTTCGTTTCTATATGGTCAGAGGAATTTACATACCAAATTTCACGATTCTAGCTGTTATACTTTAGTTGGTACCATTTTTATCCCTTTTTGTCCCGCTAGGCCCTTAAAAGTACAAATTTCGAAAAATCCAATTTTACTTCGTTTCTATATGGTCAGAGGAATTTACATACCAAATTTCACGATTTTAGCTGTAATACTTTAATTGGTACCATTTTTATCCCTTTTTGTCCCGCTCGCCCCTTAAAAGTACAAATTTCGAAAAATACAATTTTACTTCGTTTCTATAAGGTCAGTGGAATTTACATATCAAATTTCACGATTCTAGCTGTAATACTTTAGTTGGTACTATTTTTATCCCTTTTTGTCCCCCTCGCCCCTTAAAAGTACAAATTTCAAAAAAATCTAATTTTACTTTTTTTCTATATGGTGAGAGGAATTTACATACCAAATTTCACGTTTCTAGCTGTAATACTTTAGATGGTACCATTTTTATCCCTTTTTGTCCTTAAAAGTACAAATTTCGAAAAATCCCTATTTGTAGCTCGTCTGCATGGTCATTGCAAGGAACTCACCGAATTTCATGTTTATAGCTACTGCCGTTTAGTCAGGACGAAGGTTCGATGTTTATCCCCTTTTTGGGCCATTTTATCCCCTAAAAGTACGAATTTCGTAAAACCCTTTCTTAGTCGACGTCTACGTCATATTTGGGAACTACCCTGAAAATTTCATGACCCTGGCTTCAGCCGTTTGGTCTGTGGGCTGGTCAATGATAAGTCAGTCAGTCAGTCAGTCAGTAACGCAACTCTTTTATATATATAGATTTTTCCAAATTCGTACTTTCAAGGGATACAATAAGTCGACATAGGGATAAAAATAGTACCAACTAAACGACTACAGCTAGAATGATAAATTTCGGTGTGTACATCCCTCTAATTGCGTAGACACACAAAGTAAACGAACTTTTCGAAATACGTACTTTTTTGGGTTAAAATGTAAAAAGGGGATAAAAAGAGTCATGAAATGCGGAGTAGACATTCGTCTGACTGCATAGACACAACAAATAAAGGGTTTTTCCAAATTCATACTTTCAAGGAATACAATAGGCACAGAGGGATACAAATAGTACCAACTAAACGACTACAGCTAGAATGATGAAATTCGGTGTATTCATTCCTCTGATTGCATAGACAAAAATTGTTATTGTTATTTTTCAAAATCGTACTTTTTGGGGTTAAAATATAAAAGGGGATGAAAATAGTACCAATCAAATGACGGCAGCTAGAGTCATGAAATTCGGAGTATGCATTCCTCTGACTGTGTAGACACGAAAAAACGGATTTTTCGAAATTCGTACTTTTTGGAGTTAAAATGAAAAAAAGGGGATAAAAATATGTGTGGGAGGTACCACCCCCTATGTCCTATCGTGACCCAGTATATCCAGGAACCATCCCCTGTCCAGAAGTTAGATACAGTAAAATTTTCAAGCTAATCGGTTCACCGCAAGGACTTCCCTTGCAACACTTTTAAGTCTTTCAAAATAAAGAACATCTCTATTATGACAACTCCATGTTAAATTCATTGGTGAAGATCCTAATTTTCACTACTTCCGAATCACAAGATGAACATCTTTTTCACTTCTTTGGGTGATCTTCTGCTGGCGAACAATAAAAAATTAAAAAATAAAACCAAATGTTTCTAAAGCTATCCCCGCTTTCCTCTCAGTGTATTTGGTATGGCTGTTTTTTGCCGCTTCCATTTCACGTCTGACCAATTGATTGTCTATCACTAAAATTGGTATTTTGTACGGTTTAATATTGTTGCAGTGGATACTTTGGCGGAATGGGCTGGTCTGGTCTGCCCTGGCGTAACCATCTGTGCCATGGAACTCTTTTTTCCTGTGCTATCTCTAGTGTGGCTGTGTGTGTGTTTGGAGTAAATGCAGGCGACATAAACGGCAATTATCAGTAACATGAGCAACTCAATCGCTTGAGTTTAAATACAGGTTGCGATGCGATGCGTTGCGTTTGTTATCAAATGATCTCGCATCGAATGTGGATGGTTGGACCGACGAGGGGGAGGGGGGTATAATGTCCTCCACTGGTACACGTTAAATACCCGACATTTAACCATTGGCTTTTGTGATTCTGTATCAGCAATTTTCGTTGTGACGTGTGCGGTTGGATAGGATGCCTTTCGATAGAGTGAGAGAGGCACACACGTACGCACTCACCCCTCTTGTAAGGCGACATGCAACCAACTATTTATCTGTCCATATACATATAGATGGGCGATTTGGCTTTATTTAACCTGCCATACATTTTTTTAGTTACTTCAGCAGTCAATGCACAGTGTTCCACATGGGAAAAAATCTAAAAAAATTTTGTCGAAGGATCATGTATAACATTTGCTGATTTTTTGGGCTATCTAAACTCGAAAAATATGTTAAAAACTTTTTTATGTTTTTTTTTAATACTCTCATTTCCGGTTATATGTTAAAATTAAGGTGCTCATGATAGCTACAAATATTGTCAAATACATTTTCACATAGAAACAGTGGTTTAGGAACAGTCTTCAAAATTTTGGGCTTTTTTTTTAATTTTTTTGCACGAAAAAATAAAAATAAATAATCGGAAAAAGTATTTTGTTTTTTTTTATATATAAAATTCTAACTTAAAAAAAAAACAATGTTTATATGTTTGATCTTAAGAATGTTAGCTATCAAAAATAAAACAGAATAATATTTTCAGATTTTTTCCTAATTTTTATGGGTTTTTTTCGTGCCAGAATAAAATATTAAAAAAACTACATTTTTGGAGACTGTATCTGTGTGAAACAATTGTAGCCATCGTAACTGACTTTAATTTAACATATAAGCGGGAGTGATCGGAATCATATTTCCAAGATGATATTCAAAACATTAAAGGTACTTTCGATGAAAATTGCATTCCACAGAGGATGTCGATTTTCGTAGAAGTGCAGTAATGTTACAGGAAAAAATATTTTTTTATATAGCCAAATCAAAACAAATTCAAGTATTAAAAAAATTATTTTATAAATAAATATAATATTCTAATTATTTCAAACCACGCTTATAAGGAAAGGCTACCAATACGTCAGTTCAAAAAATAAATATTCTTATATTTATATTTTAAAAAAGCTTAAATACCTTAAATATTGGTAGATAGTGGGTGCTACAGCTGGTTGTATTTCCATTCTATTTTAATTCCAAAAGTAAACATTTTGAAAATCCACTATCAGACGTAAAATAACCTAACTTCATGATTCAACCAATTTTTGCCGTAAAAGAAAAAGTACGAATTTGGAAAAAAAACTTTTTATTTTGCGTGTCTATGCAGTCAGAGGAATATATACACCGAATTCCATGGTTCCAGCTGCGGCCATTTGGTTGGTACCATTTTTACCCCCTCAAGAGTGCGACTATCTAAAATCTCGCCTTGAAAGTACGAATTTGGAAAAAACCTTTTATTTTTTGTGTCTACGCAGTCAGACGAATGTCTACTCTGAATTTCATGACTCTAGCTGCGGTCATTCGGTTGGTACTACTTTTATCCCCTTTTTCCATTTTAACCCCAAAAAGTACGAATTTCGAAAAGTTCGTCTACTTCATGTGTCTACGCAGTTAGAGGAATCTACACACCGAATTTTGTAATTCTAGCTGTAGTCGTTTAGTTGGTACTATTTTTATCCATCTGTGTCTATTGTATCCCTTGAAAGTACGAATTTGGAAAAAAACCTTTTATTTTTTGTGTCTACGCTGTCAGACGAATGTCTACTCTGAATTTCATGACTCTAGCTGCGGTCATTCGGTTGGTACTACTTTTATCCCCTTTTTCTATTTTAACCCCAAAATGTACGAATTTCGAAAAATCAGTTTATTTTCCGTGTAAACACAGTCAGAGGAATGTATACTCCGAATTTCATGACTCTAGCTACGGTCATTTGATTGGTACTATTTTTATCCCCTTTTTTCAGTTTAAAAAGTACGAATTTAAAAAAAACGTGTATTTTACTTGTCTATGCAATCAGAGGAATGTATACACCGAATTACATTATTCTAGGTACAGCCATTTGGTTGGTACCATTTTTATGCCTCTATTCCCATTTTATCCCTTAAAAGTACGAATTTGGAAAAAATTCTTTTATATTATGTATCTACTTAATTAGAGAAATGTACACACCGAATTTCGTGTTTCTATCTGTTGTCGTTTAATATGTACCATTTTTATCCCTTTTTTGTCCCATTTCACCCTCTACAAATAAGAATCACTTTATGGTGCACGTTTTTGCTGTAGGATGAATGCGCATACCAAATATCAAGCAAATATAAACAGACATATTCGAAAAACATGCTTAAATACGCTAAAATATTAGGGATTATTATGGGTATTTTTAGTCCTTGTGAGGGAAAAATTTTTCCCTTTGGGCCGATTTCGCCCCATTTCAATCCCAACCGATCTACGACTATAAGACGCATTTATGGAAAATTTGAACGTTCTAGCTTCTTTCGTTTAGATGCTAGATCGTCTTAGCATTTTATGACGATCAAGAATATATATACTTTATAGGGTCTCAGGTCAATATTTCAAGGTGTTACAAACGGAATGACAAAGTTAGTATACCCCCGTGGAGGGTATAAAAATCTCAATTTTTGGAGACTGTATCTGCGTGAAGCAATTGTAGCCATCGCAAGTGACTTTAATTTAACATATAAGCGGTTGTGATCGGAATTATATTTCCAAAATGATATTCCAAATATTAAAGGTAAAGGGTGTTTTTTATTGAGGTATAGAACTTCGAATTGAAATAAAACACAAGAAAATCGTTTTAATGTCCATCAATTTGGCTTTATTGGAAGGATAATTTTATGCCATTAATGTTTAAATATGATTTCGGGCATGTGGCCGCCGCGGCTGGCTCGAATATAGCCAATTCTACAGGTCCAATTTTCAACCACTTTTTCGAGCATATGGGGCCGTATGTTGGCAATAACGCCACGAATGTTGGCTTCCAAGTCCCCTAACGTTTCTTGTTTGTTGGCGTAGACGAGCGACTTCACATATCCCCAAAGAAAATAATCCAATGGAGTCAAATCACACGATCTTGGTGGCCAATTGACAGGTCCATTCCGCGAAATTATGCGCTCATCGAATGTTTCCTTCAATAATTCGATTGTGACGTGCGCTGTGTGGCATGTAGCGCCGTCTTGTTGGAACCACAACTCATCCACATTCATGCCATCCAATTCGGGAACAAAATAGTCGGTTATCATGGCTCTATACCGGTCTCCATTAACGGTAACTGACTCTCCAGCATTATTTCGGAAGAAGTATGGCCCATTGACTCCACCAGCCAATAGAGCACACCAAACAGTCAGTTTTTGTGGATGTAATGGCGTCTCAAGGGTCTCATGTGGATTCTCTTCACTCCAAATGCGGCAATTTTGCTTGTTGACGTAGCCATTCAACCAAAAATGAGCCTCATCACTGAACAAAATTTTGTGATGAAAATCAGCATCGAGATGAATCTCATTTTCGGCCCATACACCAAAATCACGACGCATTGCATGGTCTCGCGGCTTTAATTCTTGCACAAGCTGGATCTTGTAAGGTCGCAAGCCAAGATCTTTGCGCAAAATCTTCCATAAAGTTGATGGACAAAGCTCCAATTGCTGTGCACGGTGGCGAATCGATTCATTCGGGTCCTCTTCAACACTTTGCTCTACAGCGGCAATTGTTTCTTCGGTGCGCACTGTTCGACGTCTCTGCGGATGCGTATTATCACATAGAGTAAACGTAGTGCGAAAACGATCCATGGTTAACCGAATTAATTGCTCTGATGGACGATTATGTCGACCATAAAATGGACGGAGCTTGCGGTGAACTTCGCGAACTGAACCATTACTTTCGAAATAAATTTGCACGATTTGCAAGCGTTGTTCTTTTGTCAACCTGCTCATGATGAAATGGCAAACCAAACTAAATATTAATCACTTGACAGCTGACAAAATGGCCGCCAGTTAAAAAAGTGATGCCAACTTAAAGTTCTATACCCCAATAAAAAACACCATTTACTTTGGACGAAAATTGGAATTTTAGAAAAAAAGCTATTTACGATTTATCCTGGCCTCTCTTTGAAATTGGATGACTAAAATTGCAACATCAACTCTTTTGCTTCAATCAATTCCCTTAATTTATCAACAAAATCATATTTAAACATTTTTGGTTTGGAGCCACTGTGCAACATTGTATTTTGTTGTAATAGAAGAGTTTGATCTCAATTTGTAAAATGTATTTATTTTCGCTGTAAATTGGTTTCAACTACGGCACGGCAGTCCGCCAACAGCCGACATGCAGACACATGAATGTTGTAACCCTCGGTGTTCACCGTCACCATCACCACATACTATGGACTGACTGCAGGGTTCGGCATTCACTACTTACTCGGTGCTGTGTAATTAGAAACGTTGTCATAGACATAGCGCCGCCAATTATAGCCGCCGCTAACAATGTAGCTACGATAGGTGCGCGTGTGTCTTTCTGTCTGTCCGCCTGCCGGTGTGTAGCTGGGGTTGTATGCTTCGGTTTTAGATTGAATTGGAGTTTAATTTTTTCTCGTTCGATGAAAATAAAGTCATTAGCTTCGCCATAAATGTGTTCCAAGAAGGAGCGGCGGCGGTGGTAATAAAATCTATAACACAGAGCACCAATTTGAATTCTCCTTAAAGGCCATTCTCGTTGATGGTTTGATAGAGATCTTGATAAGATTAACCTTAGATTTTTGGTGAACATCAGTGTTACAGGGTTGCGATTGATAGGTCTTCGGGGGAGGGGGGAGTAGATTATGGTGTTGTTCCTGGAAGTGTTTAGTGGCTGTAATAACAGGTACCAACCATTATTATCCTAGACAACATCATTGTCCTATCCTAAGCAACATCAATGTCCTAAAGTTGTTGTTTGCATGTTTCAATTTGAGTTTTATATTTGTAAAGGTCGTTTTGACTTTTTAAATGAATTTAGTAGACGCAACTAACTTAAGAATCCCTGGAAAGGAGTATTTATTGTGGCTATTTTAAAGTCTGTAAATTATATTACACACTTTCACCCCCGATTTTTTGTGAGACGATCACAAAAATTTTGTCTCTTCTGTGTTTATTTTCTATATGGGGAATTAAGAAAAAAGAAATTGTAGACACTAGGATCGAAAATAAAGTATTTTTGTTATTTGTTTTTGTTAAACTTACAAATTAAGGTGTTTTCCACCTTCTATATATATATACCAACAGTGCACACCACTTCGCTCGCCGAAAATCCAATTATTTGTCATCAGTTTTATCCATCTCTGTTTTACGATAGTATTTATTGCATTTTCTTTTGGTGGATATAGATAAACTAGCAGTACCCGCTGCTTCGCACGCGAAAAAGCCACTTATTTGTTATTAGTTTTATTCGTTTCTTTTTTTGGATAGTATAGGGTCCGCCAAATAACTTTTTTTTTGAAAATGCTATAAAGAAAAACTACTGAATATTTTCTCAAAATTTCTTTTTTTATTTGAAAGTACAGTCCTTCCGGTTAATAATGGAAAATAATTTGATTCAAACCCCACAAATAATAGTCCAACGGTTGAATAGTTGAAAAAAAAACCGTTAGATGGCGGACCCTATATTTACCAACATATTTTCTCTTGGTGGATATTTTTCACGATTCTAGCTATAATACTTTAGATGGTACCATTTTTATACCGCTCACACTTTATAAGAACAAATTTCACGGTCAGAGGAATTTACGTAATAAATTTCACGATTCTAGCTGTAGTACTAAAGTTAGTACACTTTTTGCCCCTTTCGCCCCTTAAAAGTACAAATTTCGAAAAATCAATTCATGTTGCAAGTCTACGTTGTCAGTGGAATTTACACACCGAATTTGACGACTACAGATGCAATATTTTAGTTCGTACTATTTTTATCCCGCTCACCCTCTATATATAAAAATTTGGAAAAAGTTCATTTAGAATGCGCTTCTACGCTGTCAGAGGAATTTACACACCAAATTTCACAACTATACCTGCAATACTAATATTGGTACCATTTTTATCCATTTTTGTCCCGATCACCCCTTATGAGAAAAAATTTCGAAAAAATCCATTTTGATTGCGCTTCTACATGGTCAGACGAATTTACATAATAAATTTCACGATTCTTGTTGTAATACTTAAGTTGGTACCATTTTTATCCCGCTCACCCCTTAAAAGTAAAAATTTCGAAAAATCTATTTACACACCAAATTTCACGACTATTGCTGCAATAATTTAGTTGGTACCATTTGTATCCCTTTTAGTTACACTCACCCCTTACAAGTACAAATTTCCAAAAAAAAATCCTCTTCTACGTTGTCCAAGGAATTTTGCGCTTCTATTTGGTGAGAGGAATTTATGTACCAAATTTCACGATTCTTGCTGCAATACTTTAGTTGGTACCATTTTTATCCCTTAAAAATTAGAAAAATCGATTTTGATTGCGCTTCTACATGGTCAGAGGAATTTACATACCGAATTTCACGACTCTAGCGGTAATACTTAAGTTGGTGCCATTTTTATCCCTTTTTGTTCCGCTCGCCCCTTATAAGTACAAATTTCGAAAAAAATCAATTTAAATTTGCGCTTTTACGCTGTCAGAGGAATTTACACTCCAAATTTCACAACTATAGCTGCAATACTTAAATTGGTACCATTTTTATCCCTTTTTGTCCCGCGTACACCTTAAAGGTAAAAATTTCGAAAATTCCAATTTTAATGCGCTTATACATGGTCAGAGGAATTTACATACCAAATTTCACGATTCTAGCTGTAATACTTTAGTTGGTACCATTTTTATCCCTTTTTGTCCCGCTCACCCCTTATAAGTACAAATTACGAAAAATCAATTTATATTGCAAGTCTACGATGTCAGAGAAATGTAGATACCGATTTTCACGAATATAACTGCAATGCTTAAATTGGTGCCATTTGTATCCCTTTTTGTCTCTTTCCTCCCTTAAAAGTACAAATTTCGTAAAATCCCTATTTGTAGTTCGTCTACATGGTCATTGCAAGAACACACCGAATTTCATGTTTCTAGCTACTGCCGTTTAGTCAGGACAAAGGTTCGATGTTTATCCCTATTTGTCCCATTTTACCCCCTAAAAGTACGAATTTCTTAAAACCCTTTCTGAGTCGACGTCTACGTCAAATTTGGGAACTACTCTGGAAATTTCATGACCCTGGCCGTTTGGTCTGGGCGCTGATCACTGATAAGTCGATAAGTAACGCAACCCTGTTATATAAAGAGTGATTTTTTTGAGGTTAGGATTTTCATGCATTAGTATTTGACAGATCACGTGGGATTTCAGACATGGTGTCAAAGAGAAAGATGCTCAGTATGCTTTGACATTTCATCATGAATAGACTTACTAACGAGCAACGCTTGCAAATCATTGAATTTTATTATCAAAATGCGTGCTATGTTAAGAAAGTTCAGAAAGAAAGAAATTGTGTTCAGCGACGAAGCTCATTTTTGGCTCAATGGGTACGTAAATAGGCAGAATTGTCGATTTTGGAGTGAATATCAGCCAGAAGCATTGCAAGAGCTACCAATGCATCCAGAAAAAGTCACAGTTTGGTGCGGTTTATGGGCTGGTGGCATCATTAAACCGCACTTCTTCAAAGATGATGCGAATCGTAACGTAACTGTGAATGGTGAGCGCTACCGTGAGATGATATCCAACTTTTTTTTGCCCAAAATGGAAGAACTGAACTTGGTTGACATGTGGTTTCAACAAGATGGCGCTACATGCCACACAGCTCGCGATTCTATGGCCATTTTGAGGGAAAACTTCGGAGAACAATTCATCTCAAGAAATGGACCGGTAAGTTGGCCACCAAGATCATGCGATTTGACGCCTTTAGACCATTTTTTGTGGGGCTGCGTCAAGTCTAAAGTCTACAGAAATAAGCCAGCAACTATTCCAGCTTTGGAAGACAACATTTCCGAAGAAATTCGGGCTATTCCGGCCGAAATGCTCGAAAAAGTTGCCCAAAATTGGACTTTCCGAATGGACCACCTAAGACGCAGCCGCGGTCAACATTTAAATGAAATTATCTTCAAAAAGTAAATGTCATGGACCAATCTAACGTTTCAAATAAAGAACCGATGAGATTTTGCAAATTTTATGCGTTTTTTTTTTAAAAAAAGTTATCAAGCTCTTAAAAAATCACCCTTTATATAGATTAATTTTTATCTTATTTATTTTATAAACGAAAAAATATACCTTCGTTTTTGTAAAATAATTATTATCATGATGGTGTTCCTGGTACTTACATTACAACGTTATTGAAAATATTTAATGCAATTACTTAATAGACACGAATGGACAGTGATAATTACGAAATATTTTGCATTAATCAAGCCAAAGATTTATTTTAGTTGGGAAAACTTCATCAAAACCGTAGTCAAAATGTGTGTGTGATCGCTTCACACGAAATTACTCCTATTTATATAGATTAGAGATTTCTAATTCCCAAGGGACATTAGTAACAGGTTACTTCGAATAACAAATACACTTTTTTATACTATTTTTTGATATACCAGAATCTATACATATACATTTTAATACCAAAATAAAATAGTGCGATTTTAAACCTCTTTTGTATTTTCGCCTTCCTTGTGAAAAATATTTGCTATATATGTACACAAAAATAAAAAATATTAACTCTGAAAAGTATTTGATTTTAAAGATTTTATAGGACTGGAAGGTTTAATGATAACACAAAAATGTTTCGACTTTACTGAGTTTTTAGAGTGGCGTTTTGTATAAAAGTTATGGAAATTGCAGACGTTGTATTTGCATTTTTTGCCCAAAAAATAGCCGACTCCCCAATGTTGGAATAACGTGTTCCAAAATTTGGGATTTTTGGGTGTGTCTGGGAAAGTTAACAGATTCATGTTTTTTTATTCGATAATACCAACAAGAACAAGCCGTTTGGTTGATACCATTTTTATCCTCTTTCGTAACGTTCCCCCTAAAAAGTACTAATTTCTAAAAATTATTATAAAGAGTGATTTTTTAAAAGCTATAGGAAAGTTTTTCAAAAAAACACACAAAAATCAGAAAAAATGCATGAAATCTTTATTTGAATCGATAGTACGGTCCATATAATTTAATGTTTGAAGATTCTTTCATGCAAATGTTGACCTTGACTGCGCCTCAAATGGTCCATCCGCTTAGTCCAATTTTGGACTTTTCCACTTTTTGGAGTAACAGAGGCCCAATTGCTGCGAACGGCGACGAATCGATAATTGATGGTCATAATTAACACTGGCCGATACAGCTGCGATATTTTCTTCAGTTCGCACTCTACGTAAGCGTGTTGGTGGTTTAATGTCCAACAATGTAAATTTGGTGCGAAATTTAGTCACAATAGCCCGAAAAGCCGCTTCAGTGGGTCGACTAAACTGACCATAAAATGTAAGCACTCGATGAACTTTCTTAACAGAGCACACATTTTGATAATAAAATTCAATAATTTGCAAGCGTTGTTCGTTTGTAAGACGATTCATGGTTAAATTATAGACCAAACTGAAGATGTTTGACAGTGAAACAAAACACGAAACGTGCGTCAGCTGTTTAAACCAGTGTTGCCAAAAGAACGGATAAAGTGTGACTTAGACCACGACCACTATCATTCTAACTGGCACATATAACGTTTCAAACGCCTCTCTTCTTCTAAAATCTGGCGAGAAACAGAAGGTATAGTGGGATTTTTACCAGTAAGTTGAGAAATTTTACAAACAGATTCTAGTTTTACTTGAGAATACCAAAAAATGCGTCAAGTTCAGCAATTTGTTTGCATTTTCTTAAACGTTCTGTTGGTTAAGTTCATAAGATGGCATAATATACCCCACACACAACGGTTGCCAATAACACATTATGTAAAGAACACTTGGTACTTGTGTACTTATCCATCCAACCTCAGGGCTTCAATCCCTTTCAGCACATGCCCACGGCCAGTGTGAGCAGTCGTGGCCGAGTGGTTAAGGCGTCTGACTCGAAATCAGATTCCCTCTGGGAGCGTAGGTTCGAATCCTACCGGCTGCGAGATTAAACCAAATCTTTTGAAGCTTGTGTCAATTGAACAATGTATTGCATTTTGCTAATATTTAAATATGAGTCATTCTATGCTGAACGGCACGACTACGTCTCTAGCTTTGATTGCTTCGAACGTTTGAAAAAATATTATACTTGATTCATCAATAATTGTCAATTTCGAAAAATTATTCGTTATTTGAAAATCATGTTTTTCCCTTATTCGAACAAATATATGATCATAAATTATTTATCGAACAAAATTTAATCACTTAGCCGCTCTAAACTTGAAACATGTACCTTACATTTTGTCAGCATTATATTTCGTATGCAACATACACATTAACATTTTGTGGATTCTATGAATATTCATCAACACACTGTTATACCAGAATGTTTAGCAACATTGTTCTTTAGTTCCCACATTATGTACTATCAACAAATTCGTTTGAGTGTATATAAACATTGTTGAACATACACATTAGAGATAATGTTGACACCGAACAAAATAATTTTCTACCTTATTTTTTAATTATTTAATTATTTTTTTTTTTTTCAAAACTAAAGTAACATTTTATTTAAACTGAGGAAATTTTTACTTGATACAAGGATAAAAGTGAACTTAAAATAAGTTCTATTTTACTAAAAATAATTCAATCAAATGATTTTGATTCAGAGTATGCAAAACTCATACAAATAATTACAATATGAAATACTAACAGTACCCGCTGCTTCGCACGCGAAAAAGCAAGTTATTTGTTAATTTAATCCGTCTTAGTTTTTGGATAGTATTTATTTAATTTTCTTTTGGTGGATATAGATAAATCTAAAATAGTAATTTGGAAACCTCCTATTAGCTAGCACTCACACACGTTGTCTACGTTGTCAGAGAAATTTAAACACAAAATTTCACGACTATAGCTGAAATATTTTAGTTGGTACTATTATTATCCCGCTCATTGTTTATAAGTACAATCTTAGAAAAATTCGTTTAGATTTGCGCTTCTCGTTGTCAGTGGAACTTACACACCACATTTCACGACTATAGCTCCAATACTTTAGTTGGTACTACTTCTATCCCTTGTTGCTCACCCCCTATAAGAAAATTTCAAAAAATCCATTTAGATTGCGCTTTACAAACAGTTTACACTCCAAATTTCCCGACTATAGCTGCAATTCTTAAATTGGAACTCTTTTTGTCCCGCCTACCCCCTAAAAAGTACAAATTTCGAACCATTCAATTATACTGCGCTTCTACACGGTCAGAGGAATTTAAATACCAAATTTCATGATTCTAGCTGTAATACTTTAGTTGGTACCATTTTTATCCCTCTCGCCCCCTAAAAATACAAATTTCGAAAAATCCAATTTTACTTCGTTTCTATATGGTCAGAGGAATTTACATACCAAATTTCACGTTTCTAGCTGTAATACTTTAGTTGGTACCATTTTTATCCCGCTCGTCCCTTAAAAGTACAAATTTCGAAAAAATGCAATTTTTCTTCGCTTCTATATGGTCAGAGGAATTTACATACCAAAATTCACTTTCTAGCTGTAATACTTTAGTTGGTACCATTTTTATCCCTTTTTGTCCCGCTCGTCCCTTAAAAGTACAAATTTCGAAAAATCCGATTTTACTTCGATTCTGTATCGTCAGAGGAATCTACATACCAAATTTAACGATTGTAGCAGTAATACTTTAGTTGGTACCATTTTTATCCCTTTTTCTCCCACTCGTCCCTTAAAAGTACAAATTTCGAAAAATCCGATTTTACTTCGATTCTGTATCGTCAGAGGAATCTACATACCAAATTTAACGATTGTAGCTGTAATACTTTAGTTGGTACCATTTTTATCCCTTTTTGTCCCGCTCGTCCCTTAAAAGTACAAATTTCGAAAAATCCCTATTTGTAGCACGTCTGCATGGTCATTGCAAGGAACTCACCGAATTTCATGATTGTAGCTACTGCCGTTTAGTCAGGACGAAGGTATCGAACCTTCCCTTTTTGGACCATTTTATTCCCTAAAAGTACGAATTTCGTAAAACCCTTTCTTAGTCGACGTCTACGTCATATTTGGGAACTACCCTGAAAATTTCACGACCCTGGCTTCAGCCGTTTGGTCTGGGGGCTGGTCAATGATAAGTCAGTCAGTCAGTCAGTCAGTCAGTCAGTCAGTCAGTCAGTCAGTCAGTCAGTCAGTCAGTCAGTCAGTAACGCAACTCTTTTATATATATAGATTTGTCAAAAGATCTGAAAATATGAAATATTTCTCAAAAGTTCAATTCTACTTTTCTTCACATTTTTATATTATTTGAGCCAGGACAATATCCCAGTTCAAATCAAATATTGATTACAGACCAAAAAAATACAAACGAAAAAACTTAAAATTATTTCTCAATATCATATCTATTCTCAATTTCAAATTGTATTTTCGTATTTTCAATTGTATATTTCTCAATATAAAATATTTTATTCTCAGTTTCTATTTCTATTTGTATTTCAATTTTGATTTTCTGGATTTCAATTTGTACTTTCTCAAGTTAAAGTTTTCACAATTTCAATTAAAAATGGTGTAGTAGCAATTTTAATGTTACACGTATAATAGTGGAATTCGCTGTATATAAGTTAATGATTTATTAATACTTATAGGCGACAATATAAGAAGAAAAGAGTGTAGGCCGAATCGTATATACTCTCCAAAGTCTACGCAGTCAGAGGAATGTATACACCAAAATTCATGATTCTTTCTGCTGTCGTTTGTTGGTACAATTTTTATCTTCTTTCGGGACGTTTTCCCTAAAAGAACAAATTTAAAAAAAATCCTTAACGTAGAGCATTTACACATCCAGAGGATTGTACACACCAGCCAGAGGGCTGTATAATAATAGCTGCAGTCATTTAGTCTGCACCAATTTTATTCCTTTTACCCATTTTCGCCCTAAAAGTACAAATATCGAAAGATCTATTATTTTCTGCTACGCAGTCAGAGCGACATATACAATTTTATAATTATAGCTGCATCTGTTTGGTTGGTACCATTTTTATCCCATTTCCTCTCATTTTCTCCCTAAAGAACATTTTCCTTTATTTTGCGCGTCTACACACTCAGAGGAATGTACACAGCTAATTTCATGATTTTACCAGCAGTCGTTTTTGTTTTGTTTTTTATACCCTCCACCTCCAGGATGGAGATATACTAACATTGTCATTCCGTTTGTAACACCTTGAAATGTCGACCTGAGACCCTATAAAGTATATATATATTCTTGATCGTCATAAAATTCGACGACGATCTAGCCATGTCCATCTGTCCGTCCGCCTGTTGAAAGCACGCTAGCATCTAAACGAAAGGAGCTAGGAGGTCCAAAAATTTTTCCCTCACAAGGACTGAAAAAACATAATAACCCCTAATATTTTAGAGTATTTAAGGATACTTTTTCAATATGTCTGCTTGTACTTATTTGCTATTGGGTATGCGCATTATTCGTAGGGGGTGAAATGGGGCAAAAAGGGATAAAAATGGTACATATCAAACGACAACAGCTAGAAACACGAAATTCGGTGTGTACATTCCTCTAATTGAGTAGATACATAATATGAAATTATTTTTTACAAATACGTACATTTAAGGGATAAAATGGGATAGAGGGATAAAATGGTACCAACCAAACGGCTGCACCTAGAATAATGAAATTGGGTGTATACACTCCTCTTATTGCGTAGACACGTAAAGTAGAAGGATTTTTCGAAATTCGTACTTTTTGGGGTTCAAATGGAAAAAGGGGATAAAAATAGTACCAACCAAATGACCGCAGCTAGAGTCATGCATTTCGGGGTATACATTCCTCTGACTGCGTAGACCGAAAAATAAAAGGTTTTTCCAAATTCGTATTTTCAAGGGATAAAATGGGTACAGGGGATAAAAATAGTAAAAACTAAACGAATACGGCTAGAATGATGAAATTCGGTGTGTACATCACTCTAATTGCATAGATGCGTAAAATAAAGATATTTTAGATAGTCGTACACGTGAGGGGGTAAAAATTGGAAAAAGGGGATACAAATGGTACCAATGAAATTGCCGCAGCTAGAATCATTGAATTTGGGGCAATCCATACTCTGACTGCATAGACACGCAAAATAAAAAGATTTTTCCAAATTCATACTTTTACGGTAAAAATTGGTTGAATCATGAAGTTAAACTATTTTGCACTATGTA
The DNA here is from genome assembly GCA_947397865.1 of Polietes domitor. Lineage (NCBI taxonomy): Eukaryota > Metazoa > Arthropoda > Insecta > Diptera > Muscidae > Polietes > Polietes domitor. The sequence continues at coordinate 86,083,210 of OX377620.1, forward strand.
CGTGAGATGATGGGTTTTCAAAATTTGTACTTTTGGAATAAAAATAAAATGGAAATACACCCAACTGTAGCACCCAATATCTACCAATATTTATGGTATTTAAGCTTTTTGAAAATATAAATAAAAATATTTTTTTAATTGACTTGAAGTATTATTTCGATATGTAAATATATTGGTAGGTTTGCTTTATAGGCGTGTCTTGAAATAATAAAAATATTATATTTATTTATAAAATAATTTTTTCAATATTTGTATTTGTTTTGGTTTGGCTATATTAAAAAAAATATATTTTCCTATAATATTACTAAGTTCGACCCGGCCGAACATAACGCCATTTTTACTTGTTTTTTTATTACTTTTACAAATAAACAATATTTGGTATAATTTTAACAACTTAAAAATGTTTGCTTAAAAATGTATTTCATTTTATATTAATTCTACATGATATTAGTAAACTTATGCAATGTTAATTTATTTAATGCTAATTTAATTTAATATTAATTTGCGTTATATATTAATTCATACTAAGTAAATATTTTGTTAAGTTTCCTATTGTCCGTTCTAACGAACAAAATGGTTTGCTTTAGTTATTCAGCTCTCATAACATAACAACCAGAAGGTCCGCTGTTCTACCTCGGTAGCGGCGGATTTTTTAAAACAGAAATGGAAAGTGGTGCAAAAGTGCATCCCTTGCAACACTTTAAAATAAATTTATTTATTTTGAGCGACTTGAAAGTAATTTTAAAGTGTTGCAACAACTTTAAAATAGCTTTTAAGTTTCTCAGAATAAAGGATATTTCTCCTATGACAACTCCATGTTAAATTCATTGGTGAAGATCCCCATGTTCACTACTTCCGAATCACAAGATGCACATATTTTTCACTTCATTGTGTGCTCTCTTTTTTGCTGGGTAATGAATTACTTGAGAGCTCCCAGTTCGTGAGACTTTTTTCTCCATTTCACGAGGTCTGCGGCACAAGCACAACATGACTGTTTATCACTGGCACGATACGCGACTAATTCACGACACTCTCACACTCATTGTTCACGAATGCACTGTTGCTGTTAGAGAGGGGTTGGTTGGCTGGTGTTGCTGACTGTCTGGCCCACAAGAGAAAGTGAACGAATGTGTGTAAATGCCCCGAATGCACTTTCAATGTAAAACAAATACTTACGAGAATGTCGTCCACCTCTGCCATGCAATTTGTTAACAGTTTTAATGCGTCGTTAGGAGATATTTTACATGTTGTGTCTGACTCCGAGAGTGCGTGTGTGTGTGGACATAGTTAAATAGTGTGTAAATAGTTTGTTGTGGACATTTGTGTGGCGTTGTGTTATTGTTGCATGCACGAGTACATGCAGTCAAACAGTCATACTAACGACGGAGCATTTACACAACATGTTAGTTGCAGTTTGTTCCTGTTGTTGTTGTTTTCCACGCAACTTACGCTCGTACCATTTAGAAGGGAGACAAATGTTTTCCATCGGAGTGGTTGTGTGTGTGTGTGTCAGTGTCGTACACTCCGCACAGATGATGAAAATGAGCCCATAAATACGGCAACAACGACGTGTTTATGGAAATTTCTCATCAAAAAAACATTTCGATTTTTTACACTGTTTAACACGCGTTTAACAAGACCGACCACCCATCGATGCGACACGACTGACATCTTCGGCAAAAGACAAAGGTTTGATGGCAAAGTTCGGCCGAGTCAGAGAGGGGCATTAATTAAATGTGACAATTTGTCATACCCCATAATCGAATTGACATATGGAACGTCGGGGTTTCCCTTGGATATATGTACGTACGTTGCAGATGGGGGCATTACCTGGGAAAACCCCCTGAAATTAGTAGGCCACTCCAATTGACCTTCTCTAAGTGGAACGGTTTCTTTGAAATTTACATATGCATGTAATCTGTGCGAGATAAGGACGAATCCGAAAATTCCCGGCCTTATTAAGTAGTTACTTGTCGGATTTTTTTTTAATTTAATTTCATTAGACATGCATATTTACTTAGATGACTCTATAATTGGTACATAACAAAGGAGCTGCAGATAGAATCACTAAAACGTGATCATTCCTCTGACAGTGTAGACGTGCCACATAAAAGAATTTTTCGAAATTGTTTACTTTTAGAGGGAAAGGGGATCAAAATGGTATCAGCCAAACGGCTGTAACTGAAATCATGGATTTCGATATATATGTATATTCCTCTGACTGTGTAGGAGATTGAAATTACAAATTTGTGAAATCGGTCCAGAGGAAATATTTCCTCTAATAACGAATGAAAATACCACCAATAACCGATAATATTTAGGGTAATTAGGGAAAAATCAAAATATTCTTACTACTTTAATATTCTCTTCTATTTGTTATTAAAATTTTGAGAGGAGTGAAAGGTCAATGGTTAGTAATCATTGACAGTAATATTTATGTAGTAATATTTGATTTGTAAATTGAAAATTAGAACATGAAAATTGGCCAGTAATTTCACAAAATCGACGAAGAAGAAACTGATTAAAGAAAATACATCCTTAGAACTAATTCTAAACTAAAAAATTTGAACTGTATCAGAACTGGTCCAAAATGAATGCAGATGGTGACAATTTGCTCTTCATAGGACATGCACATGCAAAAGGAAACATTTGCCTATATGAAAACCAAACGGCGCAGAACTACTTCATGCTCTCTTGGTGATTGACCAGTCTTGAACAATTTCTCAATTTACCTATAATATAGCCTAAAAACCAATAAATAAGAAGAAAATATGTATTTGAAAGGCATTAATTTTATTAATTTTAAAGGCATTAATTTTTTAATTTTATAGTTCAAATGTATTTATAAAAAATAAATAAAATTTCATTGACCGGCTCTACAGAAACTTCCATGTTCCCATGTGGAGATCTGCCTGTAACATTTTTCTAAAAATCTTCTACAGTTTCGCTATTTGCAGTCTCTTCATTTCTGCTGAGATTGTTTATGTACATACACTCAGAAAAAAGTGATTCCTAAATTTGAGTAAAATCCATACTCCAGTTTAGTTCAACTTTTTTACTACGAATTAGTTAAAATTTCCTAAAAAGTAGGAAAATTAACTAAGAATGAAAATTTTTTCCTAATTTTAATGATGTTGAAAATTGTTCATATACTTGGAGAGGGTAGTAATATTCTTTAAAAACAATTTTTCGAATAAAGTAAAAATTTCCTTCAAATGAGTAAATTCATACTAAATTTGACAAAAATAAGCAAAACTTTTAGGACGGAAAATAATGGAAAAAATTTGTATGGAAAAAATAATTTATATAAAATTATTCGTAGAAGTGAGTTAAACCCTTCCCTTAAGTTCATTCATTTAGTTCATTAACAACTTGAATTTTTGTCCATTTCTTCTATAAATTTATTAATTAAACTTATTTCGAGTTCATTTTTACTCAAATCTAGTTCAAAAATTGCCTTTATTTAATATATGATGAACTTTTTTGTACTCTATTTTTGAATACTTCTGGCAATGTAATATTTACTTATTTGAAAAATGTTTTATCCTTCATTTTAATAAAAACTATCATAAAATGAGGTTCAAGTAGTAACACACAAAATAGTTTATATGTAAAAAGATATATCGTTTTTTTAGTTTTTTCGTGTGTATTTTTTGGTCTGTAATCAATATTTGATTTGAAGTGAGATATTGTCCTGGCTCAAGACTATTTTGC